>JAOXJP010079456.1:0-15027 GCA_025762735.1 Platanus orientalis
GAGACCACTTTTGAATGATCCCTTACATAAAAACGACCGAGTTAGTAGAGATCATCCATCAAAAAAACCCCCGAGGCAATCAGATCAAACATTTTTCTCAAATCTGACTGTTTTTCCATTTTTCACAGAATCGCCTAAAAAACCCTGTTTCGATCACTGAAAAATCATGAAAAAATCATAACAAATCTTGATAAATCACCACGATAAAAAACCCTCACTTTTGGGCTCCACCCGACATACGGACCTGCTGACGTCAACATCTGTACGATTGATGTCAGTAGTGCCTTTCTTCGCCTTTTTTCGACACGATCAGTCTTCGATTGTGAACCCACTCTAATACCAAGTTGGACTTTGTGGGAGTGAAAGAGAGGAGAACGAGAAGAATGAGAAAAATATGAGAAAAACGGAGGGGGAGAGTCAATTATTTCTCCCACACGTTATTGCTCTTTATTATATACTAGGGTACAATAAGATACAAAATACCATTATACCCTCACACACACACTCTACATATACGCCTACAAAAATTGCCAAGGAAGTTTGTGATAATAGGGTGCATCCAAATACCCCTTTGTTGCTAAAACAAGTTCTAACTGCAGCAACAATGAATATACAAAAATATTCATGTAGGATCCAAGTAAGTGTTCTCGATCTTTATAAAGGACTGCAGTAGCTTTTAGCAAATAAGAGAGGACTTTAGTTGCAAGAAGCTTCAACCCTAGATGCTCTCCTGCTAGAATAATTAACTCCTGCAGCTTCTTCCCTCCAAAAGCTTATATCCCCTCTCCCCCTGCCTCCATAATGTAGATTTTTGCTAAACTCTCATACTACCCGGCTTTTTGGGAAGACACAATTCCCATATCTGGCTCATGAATTTGCTTGTTCACCATGCAACTAAAAAGTGGATACATAAACAGTGGTGAGGCATGATTTTTGTTTAATGATTGAAACACTGCAAAGAGAGATCAATATAAAATAAAAGCGGTGACACTGCTTGTCATGATCATTCTTGGAGAATGTCTGCATGGGACCAAGGGATCGGCACAGGAAACTACACTAGTAAATTGGGGGTGGTGATCTACATGAGGACATCATAACTCAAAATGAGTAAGTCGATGTGAAAGAATGAAAAATCCAGGATGGAAATATGCTGGAGTCCTCTTAATAATTTATAGCTTCAAGTTATGTGAGAAATCATCCAAAACAGGTAACGAACTTTTAACACTTGAAACCTGGTAGATATTTCTGGTATATAGGAGGTCAGACAAGGTTAAGTGTACTAAAATGATAGGCATCTGAAAATATCATCATTTCTATTACATCAATCAGATTTATTGATTTTGATTGCAAGTTACTTCTTGATGATATTAACATCTATGAGGTTATTAAATTTTACATGGGCATGTCTCCTTTGGATTAATTCTCAAAAAATTCTGTTGTACTATCAGATTACCACAACTGAAGAAATTAATGAGCATTTTTAAGAAAACAAATGCTAAAGTGGTATATCAACATGAAAAATTTACTAAGCAGCCATATTTATACCCAAGTCAAGACGGTCAATAAAGATCATATGGAATTCTTGACAAAAGGATGGAGCAGAACTCTGACCACAAATGTACAAGGAAAACAAATCGAGAAAATAAAGCATGCTATTATCACTGTTCCACACATCTACTCAGATTTCAACATTTACTGATTGTAGAACAGAAATTAAGAGTAAATTAGATTCTTACTCCACTCGTATCTCTGGATCAACTTGTGAAACATTAGAACTTTTGGGGATTCGATCTATCTGAAGATTATTGTAGAAATTCACAAATGCCCAAATAATGGGTTCATGAATACTAAGCCTCCAACACTTTTCAGTTACCTAGCATTCCAAAAAAGGTCTTGGTGAGAGAATGATCATATGAAAATACATTCTTTTCATGTCGAAAATATAGCACTAATCTTAATTAGGCATTACCCGTATATAAACATATGGGTAGACCTGGGTGCCATTAGTATTCTCATTGCTCATCGTAATAGTCATTTTAAAAACTGGATGATGCATATCACTTGTTTGTTCAGGTGCCAACAGAACAGGCATCAATGTTAGAGGGAGCTGGTTATCAAGCTGCAAATAGCCGAATATGAGCTTGAACCTGGCATAAGAAAACACAACAATTTAGCACATTCTACTTGAAGAAGTAACATAGTTCCCAAAAGTAGAAGGAAATGTGGATAATGATGATGCCAACAAGCTATCTGAAACATTGAAATTAATTGGAGAAATATTTCATCACCACAGATGATCTTGTACTACAGGGAGCCACAGTTCAAAACTCTGTTATATTTTTTATATGTAACCCAATGTTTCCCCTTTTCCAGGGGAGTACAAATCCATGAGGAATCCAAAAAATTCCCAAATATCAGGGATATGCCCAAAAATATCATCAATATTTTGATTTTTTTTAAAGATCAGTGATATAATTTCAGTCCGGGCCATAAAATTTCTACAAAATTCCACCACATTTGGGAAGATATGGCTGAATCCTTGAGTGGATAAAACCCTAAATTCTATTATTATTAATTTTCTAGTTTTGTTGATCTTAAACCAAGAATCAAAAACCCATTTTAATTCTTTTGCCATCAAAATTAAAGATTAAGGAAGATATCAACATCCAGAGTCAATATCAATGCTAAACCATGTCATATCAAGAAAGAGGGTTATGCAAAAAATGTGCTTTCTATGCAAGTTGAGTGGTGATTATGTTGCACTTGCACATCGTCTTCACAGTGCCCCTTCACAATTCAGATGTAGCATATTTCTTATCAGCTTTTGAGGTTAGTTGAGTTACCACTTGTAACCTGGATGATTTTATTTCTCAATGGCCATGGAAAGATTTGCACCATATCGTTGGATTCTTTGGAATCTGTTTCCCTTAGCAATATGCTGGTTTGTTTGAAAGGACCGCAACAATAGGATCATTGAGGATATAGTATTGTTTCTTTAATCAGGTGGTGGACAGTTTTAGGAGCTCTCTCTTCTGGTGGTCATACATCTTCAAGTAAATCGAAGGAATCAACAATTGACCTTCAGAACTCACTGGGACTGCATTCTATATGATGCCACCTAGGTTGTGTAGATTTTTTTTTTGGTGTGTAAATGGAGCTACACCCCTATTTGTTCTTCAATAATATTACCTTATTTATCAAGAAAAAAGAAGATTTTTTTCCAGGTGTGATTCTTGCTATTTGCTTAGATTTGTTCAAAGATCTATTGTGTTGGTGTATTCAGTTCCATTACATCTCAAGCTGGTTATATTGGTGGGCTAATAAGAAAGTGTTTTTAACTAAGTTCTACTTAAAACATATTTATAGTATTATATAAAAACAAAACAAAATGACTAAATAATATGCATATTAGAGATATGCAGTGGGAAAACAAATGATGGTTTTAAAGATGCTGAGAAATAGATAAGAATTTCAATGGAAAAGTTTCAAGGCTCTGTTTTTTCTTCACATGGTATCAGAGCGATGAAAGAATCTGGCAAACAATTTTGGCTGGGCTCAACAGGCTGGTACTTGCTCCTCAATCAAAGACTTCTAAGTCATACATGGAATTTTGAGAAGCCTTCTAAGTCCACCCACTGCCCTTATACCGCACTGTGCATGCCAAACACCTAAAAGCCTACCAGAAACAAGCAAGGTATTCTCCTATACTCGCTTGTTAATGAACATTTATTTTTATTTTTTATTTTCGATTAGGTAATTTTTCACAAAAAAAAAAAAAAAAAAAATCGACATATTTAACTGCATAAAGCAGATGACTCCTTTTTTTTTTTCCAAGAGGTACAAAAAATTTCTTTGTTATAAAAAATTATCTAATTTGATTCAATTGTAAGCCACAGTGTTGGTCCATGGAGTTAGAACAGGCCATATCAAAGTAACATTGATCAAACAAAGATGGAAGAATGGAAAAGAAAAGTAACCCATTTAAGTAGATAATTTTTTTGGTCTTACCTGCTGGTAGTCCCACCGTCATAACCAGTTGAATATGAAATAAAGACTCTCTCCAAGTATAGGTATAAGAGCTCCTGTGGTCTATGGTCTATCATAGAAATTCCAACAACACCAAGCTCAATTATAAGCTCTACAGGTGCAGTATTGATCTGTGCGCTTCTCTGCATAGATGAAAAGCCCCAGTTTCCAATGGATGCAAGGACTTTATTTTCTTCCCGTGAACTTGATTCTGATGACCTGTCTTCAGTGAACCTAGCAACCTTGATTTCACCCATTTCTACAATATGTAATTGTACTCCTGGTGCCGTATCATCTGCAAAATATACCCCCGTCTTATCGAAGCTGAATTTTTGGAAAGATATATCACTGCCGCTCCTGATTTTAGCATCAATAAGTCTTTGTCCATATGGATCTTCCCAAGAGAAATTTGTAGATGACAGAGGTTCTAATTGAATCCAGGCACTATCATCTAGACCAGATTGGCGAATGCTGATTGTCTTGCTAATTATTCTGTTCTCAATTCTGTCACAGCAGAGTGTTAGTTTTTAATTTTAATATATATATATATATATATATATATATATATATATATATATAAAGCAGAGGTTCCATCAGTTCATAAATCACATATTGCAATGTGCTTGTAAAGGTGCAGGTCTTAAGTTCTTAGTAAATAGATACAAAAGTATATACCTGATAGGGACATTTGTGGATCCTAAACGGAATACAACTACAAAACGTGACCCTTCCTCGTAGCCTCGAATTTCTGTCCTCAAAAATTTCCTAGCACCATTAGGTTTCCTCAAAACCATAAAGATGGTGTCCTCTTTCACAATTTCAACAGGAAAACACCAATCTGTATCCTCTAATCGAACCTAAGAATCATGATACACACGTTCAATTAGTATTATTAATTGAGCACATAAATTAGACGAGAACCATGCAAAAGACTTGAAAGAGTTAACATGTCTAACGAATATGGTTACACTACTTTTAGTAAGGGCATATTTAAATCATTGCTAATTCCGTAAAGTAAGACAGGAATGATGGCTCTCAAAATGTTAGTAGGAGCATGGCTGGAGAGTGTCTATATTATGATATAAAACATTTTAAAATACATTTTTATTTCATAAAATATTTTGAATTAACTTTTCTACTGCTTTATTAGATAAGAACTTTAATATTTGACAGCTTTTAGAATCCAAAAAAGTAATGAACTAAACCATATAGAACTAAAGGTGTTAAAAGTGGATTACAGTCATGGTAGCAGTGGCTTTTAATAAGGTTCTGATGTCCCAAAGTGAGAGTGGCATCTTATGTACAAGATGTGTGCAATTAAAGTCAAAAGTTTAACATTGATAGATTCCCCCAAGTTCTCGTGACCTTTTCAATGTTTTGTTGGAGAATAAGAATGGCCCTGAGCCATCGATAGATTCTAAACCCCCTATTATAGCTCAAATACTTTGGATGGTATGGACAGAAACATAAGTTTGCGGGAAATGACATGTAAATAAATAAAAGGTATATGTGTCATTTTCATGTACAGGGGCATTCGCATAAATGCTGTGTATATCTCATGTTATGTTGAAATTTTCCACAGTATAAATAATATTGTGCATAAGAGAGAAGCAGATCTGTCCCATTATTTCCTTTCTTACATATTTTTCCTCCTCTCATATCCTTTCTTCTTCTTCTACTTCTTTTACTCTTCCAAACCCTAATACCTTAGATTTAAACCCCCACACTCAACAATCCAGCTTGGTATCAGAGCTCAGAGACCACAGGAGAAGCCAGAGAACACAGCCACTTGCCGATGTCACCAGTCCATACAACTAACATTAGCAGGCTGCACAGACACCCAAGTCAACTTGGTGGAAGGTAATAGATCCTGGTAGAAGATGATTTTACCTGCTTGTTACTTTTTTTTTGTTTTTTGGAGAATCGAGAACAGGTGTTTGTATGCAGATTTTCAGGAAAAAAAAAAAAACCAGTTTTCAACAGATCGGTTCATATAAATGATTTTTTTTTTTTTTTATGAGATCGGTCAGTAGATTTTACCTCATACTATTCTCAGGGAACTGTAGAATGATGATATTATATGATTTGGTTAAGATTTGAAGGTTTTGTAGAAAAAAAAATAAGAGAAGAAATCTAGGGTTCAGCTTAGAGAGAGAGAGCACAGCTATGAACGAACGATAAGTTGGAGATAATGACTCATATGAAATAAAGCTTGAAATTGGATATTATAGCACACGACCTTTTGCCTTATGAATAGCAATTGGTAAAGAACTATCATCAACAAAAGGAATGGAAGGTTTACCTGAGTTTGGGAGAATATTAGGTAATGAAGGATTAGCTGTGCTTGTGTTTCTCCTTGTATAAACTCGCATCTCCTTCACTTACATTCTTGCTACATCTTGTGAACTAGTATGACTATCAGAATAAAATAATAATGGAGAAATAGGAACTGATGAGGCACTGAAGATCTCTCTTCATAACAACTCTCCTACTCAAGAGGGACAGGATTAGAAGAAAAGAAGGGAGCAGACTCAAGAAATGAAACATCAATAGAAACAAACCTCTTTCTCGATTCAAGATGAAAGCATTTATAACCTTTCTAAGTTGCTGAATAACCAAAAAATAAAAAAATTGAGTGCTTTTGGATTGAGTTTAGAGTGGTCAGATTTATGAATTTGCATGTAGTAGACACAACTGAAGAGTTTAGAAAAAAGAATAAAAGGAGAAACAATTGGACACGAGTTCGAATGGTGTTTTGAAATTTATCATACGAGACGGCACATGGTTAATAAGGAAGGATGTTGTAAGAAGTACATCAGCCCAAGAAGTTTTTGGGACAGGCATACTAAAAAGAAGAGCTTGTGTAACTTTTAAGAAGATGCCTGCCTTTTTTATCTGCAACACCATTTTGTTGTGGTGTGCTAATACAAGATGTTCGATGAATGACGCCATTTTCAGCAAGTTAAGTTTGCCTCCAATGTACATATACTCCCTCCCCAAAATAATCAGAGAGAAGAATTTTCAAGGTTGTGTCAAACCAAGTACAAATCATCTAATGAAAAGTTTTAAAGATAAAGCGGCAATAAGCATCGCTTATGATCCTGTCCAACATAACCGTATCAAGCATATTGAAGTTGGTCGTCACTTTATCAAAGAAATGCTTCTATTGGGTTTCATTTATATTCCCTTTGTGAAGACTAATGAACAACTTCCAGGTGTGTTCACTAAAGGTTTAAGCGGTCTTGTTTTTAATAATGCCGTGTTTGGCAGCCATATGTAATGAAATCATTTCATTTCAAAATTCTAAGGCATTTGTGGCCACAAGGTGTTGGTTCAAAATCAACTCATTCAGATTTATTCTTTGATAACATATATCATTTCATTTTATAAAAACCTAAGATGACTTCATTTCTAATTTTAGTTAATAAATCAATATAAATATGAATGACTTCATTTTGAACCAACCACCACTTTATGGCTATAAATGCCTTGGAAATTTGAAATGAAATGATTACATTACAGGTGGCTGCCAAACAGGCCCTAACTGTATTAGCAAGCTTGGTATGCGCCCTATTTACATACTAGCTTGAGGGGGAGTGTAGAATATTATGTAAGGGGTATAAAGGAAAATATACAATTTTGAATATTAACCTAATATAAATAAAAAGGAGGATCGTATGAACAGTGAAAACATATGACCTCTTCGAACCATTCTTCTTTCTTCATCGTCTTATTCTTCTTCTTCTTTCTCTCTTCCCTCTCCAACCTTTATATATAAACTTCTTCCTCTGCTGCCACACTGTTTCCTATCCCCCCCAAAGTTTTTTGGCTTTATTTGTTTTGCACATGAAGACAAATCATCAAGGTCCAAACTTGACCCTAACGCCCTGAAGTGTATTTTATTGAATTCTCCCACTCAAAAAAGGTACAAATGTTATCATCCACCAACTCGCAAAAGATTTGTTTCTATAGATGTTACTTTCCATAAGACCATCCCATTTTTCTGCTCCCGAAAGTCTTCTCTTTAGTAGGAGTGTGTTGATGTTGGTGATGCAAAGAATTCTATTCCTCTACCAAGACCTTCCCTCTCCCCCATTTTTTTTTTTTTATCAAGGTACTCAAAAGGAGGTTATTGATAGTCAAGGGGAGTAGGGGGAGCAAAGAGAGCAGCAACTTCAAGTTTATAAGCAAAGATCCAAAGAAGTCATGACTGAAGATCCTCATGTCTCTCACCATGATATTTCCTAAGCTCCAGGTAATTCTTCTAGTCATCCTCACAACATAGTAAATGATATGGACCTTCATATTGCCTTGAGGAAAGGTGTTCGTTCATGTGTTAAATACCTCATTGCTGATTATGTATCTTACAATGTCTTATCTCCTTCTATTCATCCATTTTCTATTGCTCTGTCTTCTGTTTCTACTCCTACCAATGTGTCTAAAGCTTTATCTCAACCTAAGTAGAAAGAGACAATTAAAGAAGAGGTGCAGGCTTTAGAGAAAAACACTAATTGAAACATTGTAGATTTTCCTAGACAAAAAGAACAAGTCAGATGTAAATGGGTTTTCACAACTAAGCCGAAACCATATGGGGATGTGGACAGGTATAAAGCTAGATTTGTTGCTAAAGGATATACCAAGACTTATGGAGTTAATTACCAACAAACATTTGCTCTAGTTGCAAAGATGAACTCCATCCGTTTACTCCTATCTTCGGCAGCCGATTAGGGTTGACCATTACTACAGTTTGTTGTGAATAATACTTTCCGTCATGGTGATCTTGAAGAAAAAGTATACATGAAGCTATTACCTAGATTTCAGATTGCATCAGGGAAAGGCAGGGTTTGCAAGTTTAAGAAAGCCCTTTATAGCTTGAAACAATCACCTAGAGCTTGGTTTGAATGTTTTCATGCAGTTTGGGTGGCGAATGGCTATACTCAGTGTCAGACTAATCATACGTTATTTGTTAAGAGAAGGGGAACAAGGTTACAACATTAATTCTGTATGTTGATGACATAGTTGTCACTATAAATGATGAGACTGAAATGAAGGAGTTAAAGAGTCACTTAGCCAAAGAATTTGAGATTAAGGATCTAAGATACCAGTCTAAGAAGCAAAAAATAGTTGTTATTGAGCCATATAAGATACCAAACATCCAAAAAAGAACAACACAATGGGTCACTCAAAACACAACATTAAATTGAATCATGTACAATTCATAGATAATAACTTTAGAATGTGTACTAATTCAATCTGAATTATTTTATTATTGTATTTTATCGATTTTTTTTTCCCAATAAGAATGTATAATGGCCATGGAAATAGCCTCTCCAGAAATGGGGTTAAGGCTGTGTACATCTTGCCTTGCCCAGAACCTGCATTAGCGGGAGCCTCATGCACTGGTTTGCCCAGGCCTCTAATGTATAATGGCCAACCATACATGTCTACATGTATATTTTATCTTATGTCATATATTTTCACTGAAAATAAAACTCTTCCAACCAATCAGCATATCGACCTTTGATGTTTTCCCATTTACATTATAAAGGCTAGAGGATTAGGTTTCAAGGTGGTCACTCGAGAATTTGAGTTTTCCTCCATTTTTTTCCTGGTTTTCTACCTTGAAAAAATAGAATGCTGCGACTCAAACCTTTTTTTTTTTTAATTTACTGATTTACGGTTGGAAAGGGTAGATTTATTCAAAATTTCTCCTACTTTGACCGAAATTCAGCAAGCTAATGACAATATTCTCAATTTCTCCTGATATTTCTAAAATATTGACATTTAGGTAGAAACATTAGCACTATTTTTTTTTGTTGCAAATCCGGGAAATCCTATAATAGATTTCTGGGACCCCCTTAAATAAGAAATTTCAGCCAGTTAGGGAAATAGCATGGATCGGTGACCATGACAATTTCCATTTCTGTTTCAACTGTCGTTGCAACAACCAACAAGAAATTATTTATTTATTTTATTTATATCCTCGACTATTTCCAACTCTATGGACTTGTACTTGCTTCACTCTTGTAATTTCAATGTAAAGTTTTCTTTGTAATCTTTTCAGCATATTTGTGATTTATGGTTGTAGAATAGCTAAGAAGAAGGATTTTTAAGGCTAATTTCATTTTTAAATCTCTTATCCCCCTCTTTTTCATGTGAATCATATAAAATTCTGCTAAGTAGGTCACGACTTCTCTTTCTTTTGACAGGTAATAAATGGTTTTGTGAAGTTTAGTGTTATTTCCATATCATAGAAGTTTCCCCTTGGTTCTGCATCTTGCTTCTCTCATTTTTCCTATTTTATTTGTTTCTTAATTTATACAATGTTTAATACTTTTAATATTTACAAATAATCAGATATTCTATAAAGAATTACTAGACTTGATTTGACTAAGGATTACCCTAGCATGAGAGATCAAATATAGAAGGATAAGATATAAAATTGAGTAGAAGGATGACATCGACGTGGTAAAGAAAATAAACTTATAAATGTGAAAACGTAAAGAGCATTCACTCACCTGGAGTTTTTCAGACCCTCCTGTCACACGATATATGAAGGAGACTCTTGCGTCAGATGCATGTAGGACCTTTGGTTCATCTTCACTACTTTGTTTAATAAATATGTCTTGACCAAGTCTGTTTGTGAATGTCATAAAGGGTCGGACAGAAATTACCTAAAAAAAAAGGGAAAAAGTCTCAAATACAGCATTTTCCAATATGAGTTCATCAAAGCTTTGAAGTTCTGTAACTACCTTCGTAGGAACAGATTGATAAGGGCATGGTTTTGAGGAAATAAAGAGCCGGATGCAATTACCATTATCATCATAAGCATAAAGATCCATTGAGCCATCCTAAAGAGAGAGGGAAAGAGAGGGGAAATGAAAGAAGAGAAGACCTTAGTTTGGCTTTCTATACTGAAAAATACATGGGATGATCTAAAATCAGGATAAAAACCAACCATGTCACCAAGAGGAGAAAGATCTCTAACAGGTCCAAACTGTTCTTTGCCAGATTGACTCATAGAGACTGAGAGCCCCACGAGTTTAAAGTTCAATGCAGAATCAATGGTATATCCTTCAAATATTTCTTCTTCAGTTATCTCCTCAATGATTATTTCATTGATCTGCTTTGAATGAAAAGGAAGAGGGAAATTCCATTTTTGCCACTTCCCTGCTCTATCTACAAGTCTATAGGTAAGGGATGGACATCTGGCGCTTGAAATCCAATAAGGAGCATAGATTCTAACAACTTTTGACACTAGCTGCAGTTCTTTGTCCTGGTTTTGTTCTAGAATGACTTGAACAATCCTGCATAAGACCATGATTAGGTGCATCTGAGTCTTAGTACAAAATGCTCTAAAACATATCAGCACAAAAACAGTCAAAAGAAGAGAGAAAGAGACAACAAGGAAACTTATGCAGCATGTATTGGTTATGGCAAACCTTTCAGAAAATGAACTTCTTAAACTTAATGTTCTAGATGGAACCCCAGTAGGATGAGATATGAGAACAGCTTCCTGAAATGAAATAAAATACCTGTGATACAAATGTGATACCAAGAGAAATATTGTATTATAGAAGCAAGAATCAACAAAGAGCATATTAGATTTAAGATCTTACCTGCATCGGCTGCCATCCTCTTTGAGGAAGCAGTGAAAAGTACAGAGGTTTTCTTATGTCAGCATTGTAAATCTTTACAGTTTTTCCTGGAAGAAATACTCCTTGAGAGAAGGCAACAAACTGACCACTCGTTTGCATCTCAGAAAAAGAAAATTCTGCTGATAGGGGAAGAAAATTAATGATAGATAGTGGGGATTTAATGACAAGTTTCCAATCTAGAATAGGATTTGAGCGAATATCTTTTCCAATCTCTGTTGCTTGTATGCTCAAACAAAGCCACAACCCCCGTGCACAATTTGAAGAATTTTCATTTATTTGGGCACAGTACAATAGTTCCTCAGATTCAGCAAGAGTTGACACACAAATTCCAGAAATTTCTATAGGTTGACCAGAAGCCACTGAGTCATTATGCCTATCGGCCCTATCCACAATTGAACTCCAAGAGTACTCATTAGAATCACTGACATTCCATGGCCTTAATTGCAAGAAATACAATCCAGGATGTGTCAAGCCTGATAGAGGAAGAGGAATGGTATCTCCAGGTTTCAATAACCCAACTGATATTTGCTGCTTTACATCCTTCGAGATGCATTTCCTATTCCGAATCCATTTTCTTTGCCTTGTATAATTTGTAAACATTAAGTGATCAAATGACTCAGGCCATTTTAGGTGTTTGAAGTCAGGAGCATAAACCCACCCATCAGCAGTATTTACAGATGCATTATCAACATGCCATTGATCAACCCATTCCCAGCCTGATGGCAGATCAATTCCAGAAATTTCCTGTATAATGTGAAAAGAGTTAGAGAAAACCTATTTACTCATTAAACAATATCAGTTTCTGGAAAATTTTGGCCAAATGTTGAGGGCAAAGCTCAAAGAAATAATGCTATATATATATATATATATATCGAGAGAGAATATGAACAGAGGATCTTTTTATTTCTTACCATACAGATTATTGTTACTAGTCTTCTTCTATCAGTACTAGATTCAATAAGACCTAAATTTGGTCTCATTCATGCTTAATTTTTTATGCAAATTACAGCCAGTATCAAATTAAGGATGAGTCCATAGATAACAAGATAGAAAAGAACTTCGATGCAATTAAGGATGAGTCCAAGATAGAATCATGTGAACTTCCAGATCGAACCTTGTTCAAACCAGAGTTATCTAATGAAGAAGGCAAGCCTACAACTAGTGTGGATGGTAAGAATCTTGTTACGGAAGTTGTTGAACAGACTAGTGTTGATATTTCGAGTGTGACAGATGAGCCAGTGGTGATACAAGATACATGTGATGTTGTTGCCTTAGTCCCTGATCAACCCGAACTTTCTACTGCTGATTTGAAAAACAGGAACCCAAATACATATCTCCATCCAACACAGAATCAAAGCACCTTGTAGTAGCCCCATTACTTGATAAGTCTGATATTGGAGACATTATCCAATCATGTATAGACTCAGAACCACTTATAGTTCTTCCACAGTTACATGAACCCAAGATAGTTACGCATGAGGTATCTGAGGATGAGTATTATGAGGTTTTTCTGCTACCAACTACTTATCAGAAGACAAATGATGTGGAATATGAGGTCTACCCTACATCAAACACTTACAAAAAGCCATGATTACATCATAACTTGGTTTTTAGCGGTTTTGGTACATGGATATAGGGTTTGAGCTTTCCTATTATGCAGATTATCTCCCTTCACAAAACTCGAGGTTGAGTTTTTTCGAAAGAGGGGAGTTTGATGAGGACATTAGAGAAAGTTAGGGCCCACACTTGGCCTTAGTTGTGTCCATATATGGAATGATTTATAGAAGATGCAATGTTATGTGGGTTTAGTAAGGGTTTTATGGGGGTAACATTTATTTTATGTGTCCATGTAATAAGGCTAATAGTGTCGAGATTTTGGTTGTTTTTTTTAGAGTAATCCCGTTTTTTTGTGTTTAGCCCACTTTTTTAGAGGGCAAAACTTGTCCATTTAGCTTATTTTGGTGTCATCAGATAGGTTATTCAGTTACCTTTCTAACGAGTCCAAGATTGCGTAAATCTAATGTGATTTGGGAAAATTATGACCGAATTACTAAGGGGTATCAATAAAAATGGGAATAGCGTTTTTTTTTTTTTTTTTTTTTTTTATATAGTAATTATTTTTAGTTGTTTTAATTTTTAGGAAAACGAGTTTTTTAGTTTTATGTTTTAGAAAACTTGGCTAGCAAGTTTAGGATTTTAGAAAGTTTTCAATTTTAACAAGTTTTTAATTTTTGAAGGTTGTAAGCCTATTTATAGGCAACACCTCCCCATAATTTTACAATGAAATAAATGACTAAAGATTTTTCTTGCTTTCTAGTTCTTAGCTAGTGTGTTCTTCTTTCGTGAAGTCTAAAAACCAAGAGTGGTTTTCCCTAAAGGTGGATTCCTTGAGTTTATTCAAACTTAGTGGAGGCCAAGATCCCTGTTTTGGGTTTGAAAAAACTTTAAATCAAGTCTGTATCTTTTCTTTTTCTCTTTTCTTGCTTTTGTTACATCACTTTCCTAAAAACTATTCTACTACAATATAAGACTCCTAAACCAACATAAAGCTAATTAAAATCAAAGCAAATGAATATTAAACTTCTAATAAACATGATAAAGAATCATTTAACAACAATTAAAACTAGGGAAGCCATGAAATAAGCCTTTCATGGGCTTGTTGAACTCTTTGATGAGCTCTTAATATGGACTTTTCAATTTCAATCCCACAAAACTGAAAAAAAGGGTTGTTCTGCATCGTGCAACATAGATTCATATTGGATCATTACTTTGAAATCTATTCTTTTTAGTTTCCTTTTATGTTAGTAAGTTGCATTCCGTTATATTATATTAAAATTGAAAAGATAGAGGTTAGGACATTAAAGGAATTACCTTCAAAAGTAGGATGCTTTGTTTAAAAACTTGGGATCTGTTGAAGTATATTAATTTGTGTCTCCTAACACCTTAAGGTTTTGGGAGAGTTGGTTAATTCACTGTTAACATGGTATCAGAGCCAGGCTAGGTTGCAAGTTAGAATCCCGATAAAAACATTTTTTAAAATGTAGTGGTGTGCGTGAACACGTTGCGTGGACTTGCGCTTGGCTCCACGAGTGTATTCCCAAGAGAACAATTTTCCTCCTGAGAAGGGGTGTTGAAGTATATTAATTTGTCTCTCCTAACACATCAAGGTTTTATGAGAGTTGGTTAATTCATTGTTAACAGGATCGAAATTGGGGTCATCCGTGCCCAGATGCGATTTGGATAGGGTGATCCGTTGCCGAATAGTAAAGGAAAACTTCAATGATCCATCGATCCTGATCAAGTCATGAATTGTCGGCCAATCCTTGAAACCATGATGGAAGAA
>JAOXJP010079466.1:0-15027 GCA_025762735.1 Platanus orientalis
TGCTTAGAGTCTTGATGCCTAAATGTTGTTATGTTGTCCTCATGCTATCACATGACCCGAGTCAAAATTTGGGTGCTGACACCCTATTTTTGGATTTTTGAATGATTTTCATTTAATTATGATCTAAAATGAATCTCACCAATGTGAGGCCTTCTTCTAAGGTTTGGATACCAACCTAGGTCTTGGTTTGGTATTTACCCACTCACTATTCATATTCTGAAGTTTTACATTTTATGCTTAATGATGTCTTCCTCTAGTGTTTTTTTTTTGGCTTGTCTTCACTTGCGTGCTTAATTTTCTTGAGCTTATGATCTTCCGGATTTAAGATAGACATCTTTTGAAGCTTTCCCTTAGACTTAGACTCACATTACTCAACACATATTACATTGGTTACATGACACAAGCCTATATACAAACCATCTAAGTACAAACTCATTTGATATGGAATTAACAACTACATTTATACGTTAACTAACATGTTTTCATTAGAGACAATTATTCTCCTTTCAAAATCCCAAATCTCTTCTTATGTAATTTTTTTGGTCCTTATTTTATCATGTTAGAATTAGGGTTTTGGCTTTCATTTCCCCACTTCTCATTACTGTGCGGCGTTGTGAAGAAGGTTGTTGAGTCCTAATACAGGTGCTAGCAATCCCTACTACACAAAATAGAGGGTGGTGAATACCATTTAAGGACAATGTACTTGGAGCTAAATCAAGTGCTCTCTTCTTGTTTTATGTAGTGATTTATTTCCTTGTAACATGCCATCTTGTTCATTCTTTCGTCCATGACCAACCATTCTACTATCAATGATTTCTTATTTGTTTATGCTTATTCATACTTTCATATGTAAAATGAGTGGTAATAATATCATTGCATGTTGATTATAACATTTTTGTGATATATATTGACCATAGCTAATACATACTCTTATTACATAATCATAAAAGAATTTTTTATTAACTATGAACATGTAACGATCATCATTTATTGTTGGAGACAAATAATTTGTTCATTATTTTATCGAGTTAAATTACAACATAGTATCCCATGCAATTACTAAATTCCTGTTGTCTCATAAGAGATTAGGGCATGTGATAGTTTGTCCATGATGATAAATATTACATAGTTCATGTATTTAAGTGAATGTTAAGTTATGACTAGCATAGAAGGTGTCATTATCACGTTTCTTGAAGATAGTCGAGGCCTCCCAGTAACGTGCAAGGGATAGCGGCCAAGCTAACTCCGGGATACAATCTATCTCGGGTAGAATCCATGTCTCTTTATGGATTTGCACTCTCTGATAGATAGAATGAAACCTCATTGTTGTTCTTAAAGCCTAAAAGTCTTAGGGTTCAATTTTGCAGAAAATTCAATAACATAACAGTGTAGTAAAATGATTTTTTCAAATTAGATCACTCAAGAGACCAATGTGAGTTTCCTTAAGGAGAATACCGAATCTTAAGAGGATGTTACTCTGTTGAATTAGGAGATATTCCTCCATAGAGAGTGCAAATCCAATAAGAGCCTAGGATTAGGAACTTACAACTATACGCTTCTTAAGGAAGATAACCAAGTTCAAGATCTGCATGAGAAGAAAGAAAAAGAGATTAAAACTATGAAGATCACGAGTAGTGTTACATTTTCTTTTTCTTCTTTAGAGAAAACTCTTTGGAATACACGCAACAACCTCTTTCTTCTTCATCTTCTTTTCTCTAAGAAAACCCTAATACAACTACAAAAATCACACATTCAAAAAAACTTTTCCTTTTAGCTTTCTCCACAGAGAAGTGAAGTTGCAGCAATCCTAATTAATGGGGGAGTGAGAGTGTGGCAACACTAACCCACTCCCACACATCTCTCCAAATTGAGAAAGTAGGAGTGGCTAGGTCACCACACCTCCCTCTTTCATATTTTAAAATATTCCAACAATCCCCACTTATTTAAATATTTTTTAGAAAACATGTGTTAAGGGTTTTTACGGAGGTCATTGCACATAAGTAAATGTGGTATCAACCTTGATCCTTTTCATAGTATAAAAAAGATGTAGTTTTTTTAGATAATGGACAATGCCTTGAATTATTCCTTATTTGACAAATAAATTTGTCACATGTATAGTCCTCACAGCAAGGTTTTACTCATTCACATAGATTTACAATTTAAGGTTGTTGCTATATCCCGATTTACTGAGTGCTCTAGAGATAATTGAATCTCATAAAAAGTGACTAGTTTTCACACTCAGATAAGTGAGCTTTTTATCAAAAGCTTATACTTTCCCTAACCCAAATTAAGTCTATAGAATATATTAAGAGAACTCAGTTTCTCAACCTTCATCATTTGCGAGAAAAACAATTACAAACTAACAACACATTGTTCTATAGGAACCACATTCTCTAAGGATCTTAGAAGGGGTGAATAGAAAGATCCCTTTGTACACTCATGGATAAATTGAAATTCTAAAAAGGAACCGATGTTTGAAGATCTTAAAGGGGGCGAATAGGATCTTGCCTAAATTTAAAATTATTTTATTATTTACCCCAATTTTAATTCTCTTTAATTTACTTAAGTCTCAAAACAAAATTATGACTTTAGTGAATCAACAAGTGAATGCTAATATACCATGCAGCTCTGTCATTACTTATAGTTGCCTATAATAGAGTGAGAACAAGGCAATTAGTTTCACTTAAAGTTTTCTTAAAGGATAAACAATGTAAAATAAAACAAATGAAGAGTCACATCACAACACAAAAAATTTATAGTACTATTGCACTCCGGGCCTATATCCACACTCCAACCAATAATTTATTTTTAATAGTTATCCTAAATTATTATAGAAAAAAATTATCAATACATAAATTTTCTTGCGAGTTACCCATGTGAACTCCACATTACTCTTAAGTCTGACCTCAATGACTTTACTAGGTTCACTCCATCCAGTGACTTCATTAGAGTTCAGAAATTATGCACTTAACTTCGGCAAGTGCTAAGTGAATCTGCACTTCAGTGAGTTTGCTAAAGGTTGCTTAATCGGATGAGTGTTGGAACTCCTCTATTTGTCGAATTACCTCTTTGTAAGCTTGCATGACTGTAGTGCATACCCCTTTGTTTTAATTAGATGTAACTATGAACATAGGAAGCTCTCTACACAATCTTGGTTATGATATGACTATAGGCATAGCTCTAAGATCAAATGCCCAAATGGAATTTTACTACTCTACACGTAAGCTCTCATGTAACTTGATTTATCTGTAAATTAGACTTTATAATTCTTCCATTCAAGTTATTCAATCATTGGGATTTGGTCCCCTATTTATAGATTGGAGAAACTAGCATATAGGATCCTCTAATGGATTTATTAAAATGGTAAAATACTAGTTGTTATGAGAATCTCAAATAAAAGATCTTTTCATTTTCAAAAAGAGCTTATCAAGCAGCTCATTTTGAGTACTTACAGGCCCTGAGCAGACATCTGGATCAAATTTATAATCGTTTTAAGTTGGGTCATTTTACTTTTTAACATTTTTTTTATTTTACTTATTTTTTACCAGTTTAGTCCATCATTTGTCCAACCTTTTTGGGGACTTTTCTAGGATTTGGATAGGTTCATTAAAAGTCCATTTGTTCATAGGTTCATACTCAAACACCTAACCTTACCACTTACCAGTATTTACCTTTGGATTTAACTTTGAAGATCATAGTTGGCTTCTTGAGGCCACATCTACATCTCTTAGGAATTGATATTGAGACTCCTTATGATATTCACTATATTTTAAGTCTCTTGTTGCTTGGTGGTCCTTTAAATTTGATTTTTGAATTGAAGCACATTCTCGAACTTGTTTTGGATTTACATAATGTAATAAATTAACACATGGTCCAATACAATGGCCATACATTACATGTACAAGTTTTGAAATGAGATTGACAATATACAAATACCTAACATGAACTACACATGACTTTGCATTTACTGCATGTCATGCACTTGTCACTAATTGTATTACCTAGATTGGTAATTAATCCTAGAGTTTCCATGTGTTTAATTTTGTTATAATGAACATGTCCTAATCTACCATGCCATAGATAACTAGACTCAATAAAATAAGCAGAAGTAGATGTAATTTCATTAATAACATTAAGCTTGAACATTCAAGAGGTCAAAAATCCCTTGCCTACAAACACATAATACTAGAAGATTACTCTATCAAAGTTAAACACCATCTTGAATCTATGCATTTTCAGAAGTGATCTGGAGACCAAGTTCTTCATGATGTCAGGGACACGTAGGACTTTTCTGAGGGTAATAGTTTTTCTATAGGTAAATTGCAGCTCTACTATGCCTTTCTGAATTACCTTGGAGGATGAGAAGTTTCCTATGAATAGGTTCATGCCATCCCCACTAGTTCGTAGGAGGTAAATAAGTTTTTGTTTCCATAAATGTGACGTGTAGCACCAACGTCAACCCACTAGTCGACTTCCTCTTCCACTACGTTGGCTTTAGTTATAACAACTGCCATATCATCATCTTGGATCCTTCTCTTGTTCTTGTGCTTCTTGTTGTTGTAGTTTTCATCATCACCATATTTCTTGTGATGGAAAACTCTTGCCATATGCCATAGCTTTTCACATGGCCTTTCAACAAGCCTCTTCTTGTTTTTTGGAAAGCTTCTTGAATTCTTTATTGTTAGGTGTGAAGTAACCCTAGGGTTTGGCTTCCACCACATGTGCCTTTTTAGTTGATTCTAACTTATTGTCCTGGTTTCTAGTCATCTCTTTGACTCGCATATGATGCATCAGAATATCAAGTTCCTTGTCATCTCTTTCGTGCATTAATTAGGTCTTATATTCTTGACAAGATAGAGGTATCTTGAAAATCAACATATTGACATGGAAGATAATATTTAGATCCATCCTTGCAACAACGATAGCATCAACAATTTTTTGGAACTCATTGGCTTATTCCAGAATAGATTTTTTATCACCATTTCGAACTCTCCATAGTTTTGGACATGGAATTTCTTGTTGCCCATAGTTTTGCCTCTATAGACAGTAGTCACAGCTTCCCACAAGTCCTTTAGAATTTTAGTTTTATTCACAAATTGGTTGAAGAGACTAATTGAAAGTGTCTCAAGAATGAAGTGGTGACACTTCTAATAAGTGGCCCTCCAATTTGTGTTGGCTTTAAGCTTAACGCCAATTTCTTCTTCTATTGCATCATGCTCGAAAGGAATAAGTGGGGTTCTTTAGTCAACACACAATGGGCATCGAGATGTCTCAAAGTGTATGGCATCTTTCAAAATTCTTTCCATTGAATTGGGTTGATTCGATATAGTAAATCCCAGGTTGGGCCATGGGAGTAGACTTATCTTCAAATTGTTAGTTTTATGGTAGTAGAAAATTCAACAATAATGGAATAATTGAAATTTTATTTTTCAAGTTGGTTGCGGATGAGGATCAATCATGGACCACAAACCAATCGCCTCAATAATTCAATTGTAGAGCACTACTTAGGGCGACTTGCTGGCCTAGTTGAGGACCACCAGTTAGTCATGGGCCTAATTAATCGCACACCTTTAGCCAATATGCACTTTCAATCATGACACATGATCTTAGTCATAGTTCAATTTGCAGGTTGCACTTTTCTAATTTTTATTGTGTTTTTCAATTTATAGTTAGGTTAACTGATTCATTCGAGCATAAAAGATGTCATTATCATGTTTCTTAAAGATAGTCGGGACCTCTTAGTAATGTGCAAAGGATAATGACCAGGCTAACTCTAGGATATAATCTAACTTAGGTAAAACCCTTGTCTCTCTATGATTTGCATTCTCCGACAGATACAAATGAAACCTCATTGTTGTTCTTAAAGCCCAAAAGTCTCAAGGTTTAATTTTGCAAAAAATCTGACAACATAACAACATTGTAAAACAGTTTTCTCAAATCAGATCATTTAAAAGATCAATGTGAGTTTCTTCAAGGAGAATACTGGATCTCAAGAGGATGTTACTTTGTTGAATCAAGAAATCTCCCTTTACAGAGAGTGCAAATCCAATAAAAGCCTTCTTGGATCAAGAACTTACAGTTATACACTTCTCAAGAAAGACAACTAAGTTCAAGATCTACATGCATAAAGAGAAGAAAGAAAGAGAGAATAAGAAAATGAAGATCATGAGCAGTATCACATTCCCTTTTTCTTTTTCTTTTTCAGAGAAAACTCTTTGGAATACACACAACAACCTCTTTCTTTTTCTTCTTCTTTTCTCAGAGAAAACCCTAATGTAGCCACCAAAAATCACGTTTTCCTTTTAGCTTTTGGCTTATTTATATATATGAGAGAGGGGAAGATCCAACAACCTTAATTAATGGGGGAATTGGAGTGCGGCAACCCTAACCCACTCCCATACATCTCTTCAAAAGGATAAAGTGAGAGTGGCTAGGTCACCACTCCTCCTTTTTTCCTATTTTAAAGTATTCCAACAATAACCACTCATTGAGGGTCATAGGATATGATACATGTTCTCATTACATCACATCAAAAACTAAGGGAATAGGACCTACTCTTTAAGCATTTATCATCCATACACATAAATCTAGTACCATTAGACAATAATCCCTTCATCATCACATATATTGCATTATTAGCAATCGTCACACCTATGTGAGATCGGGGCACATCCGTGTATCTAAGTCATCTAGATAGGGACCGTCTCAATTGTAGGATGTAAATCCCACATCCATACACCTAACATCATAGGTAAAACCCAAAGCATCCACAACATTGTAATATATATTTATAGAAAATAGTAGATGGAATGCATAAAAACTTAAAAGCAACACAAAGAATGCATAACAACAGAGCTAATAAGTGGACTGATAATAAGGACTGTACAATCATAATTATTGAACTGTACAACACAATTGCTACATAATAGTATCGTATGTCACTATTTACCCTATTTGGTGCCATGAGTAGATGCATGGTTTTATAATTAAAACAAATAAATCTCACAATCAGGTCACCAGTTCATCAACTAAGAAATAATAAAAAAGAAAAAGGAAAAAAAAGTAATAAAAACACAAAAATACACATAACATAACTACATAACATATTTAAATAGAAAGGATATAACAAATATGGTTGCGTATCACCCATAATTCCATTTCACGACTGTAAATCATTTACTCAACTTTATTTAAGGTCACAAGTCTTTATTATATAGAGACACATGGATCAAGTAAATTATTTATTTATTTTTAGAATAAGAACCATAAATGTTTAGCTGATGCCATGAAGAGTAGTCCTACCTCAAAGAAATCATGACAAATTGAGTGATATCCCTTACCCCACAATATCCTAGTATAATTTATAGAACCCTGCTTGGAATCCATCAGGCCCAAGGGCCTTGAGTTTACCAAGGCCAAAAATTGCCTCAAGGATTTCCTCTAGTGTGACCTCTCTATCCAACATAACTTAAGATTTCGGTGAAATAGATTGATGGACAGCTTGTATAGATTGATCAATATTATCAGGAGAAGGGTAGGAAGATCAAAACAAATTCATATAGTAAGACCGGAATACTAAAGCAATATCTTCTTCCAGTCGAACTCATTGACCTTATAATCGAATACATATAATTAAATTGTGTTCATGATAAGCAAGAGTCAATAGGTGAAAGAACTAGGTATTCTTTGGAGCCATTTAATTTGTGATTTTTGAAAACACTTTATTTCTTCATCCCTCAAGACTTTGGTTCAAAAAATGGCTGACTTGTACTATTTCTTGTTCCGAAGAAGGAGGCAGAGACCTCCATGCAAGTGTTTAAACTTTGCTTTCAAACCTTCAATCCTGTCTTAGACCTTACCTAGGCTGTTTTAATTCCATTTTTAAAGAATCAAGATAAGAATACTCAGTCTGTGTCGTTTCAACTACTCCATATTGGGTGGATTGGTATAATGGAATATATCAGTGATAATTTTCCCACACTCATGCAATGTCCACATCCATTTGAATATGAACGGGCATCTCTTGTGGTTTCTTTAAGTAGAGGCCATAGACAAGGCTATTGAAAAATGATCCAATCCATACACAATGATATTTTTCACATAGGCCGATGGGAAAGAAGTCTTCACTCGAAATTGACCACAACTTTATCTAATCTTTCATGAATCCTAAGAGAGCTCCCCATTATCGATTAGAATAAGTGAACTTTGGGCCACGATAGACAATATTGGAGTGATGACCATGATCCATAATATACCTCCTAAGGTCAAGATCTGCTCGAGAGGGACGAACACCACCTACTTTATCTTCAGCATTCCAAAGACAATTTCAGTTGCCTAAACATACTACATGGCTAGTTAACTTGTCCAAGAAGTGCACAAACTCATTTCAAAAGTTATATCTGAGAGTTCTCATTGTTCATTATGGAGAAATATACAAACCCAAGGTTGGCTAGAATTACCTAGATGGATTTTGAAACTATATATATATATACACACATACTTCAACTTGGACTGTATGCTTCCAACACCACTAATCCCACTAAAAGACTTTATGAATATATTCCATTCATTACCCAGGACCTGTTAAGACATAGTTGGTGCTTAACCCATTGGCAACTATCTTTTGTATACTACATGTGAGTTTTAGGATTGGATAAGTTTCTTTTGAGATCAAACTATTGGGGGTGTAGATAGTTCCAATCCAAAACATTTATTACCCCTCTATGGCTATTGCAGGACAACCATGGGAACCCACTTATTCATTTGGATCTCGAGGGTTTTCATTTGCGCACCATGTCGTAATAAGGTCTTTACACTAACACCGAATGTTCATCAAGAGGAAGAAAGGCTTTGAAGTTTAGTGGGCATTATGCAGAACCATTACCAATTCTTTAGGGGCCTAGGAGTGTATATGGGCATACCATCTTTATGTATTATAAATTGTCATTCTTTTCAGACTTGTTGAAGTTCAATATTACCAATATGACACTGAGTAGAACCATTCAATCCATCTGATGATGGAAAATAAGTAGAGCGCATTAAAGCTTATGGAGAACTATGGAACCGTTTTCCTACTAGTATTTTGATATGGGTTAATTACATAAAACCCCTTGAACTATCTGACAATATACAATCTCCCCCTCATCTATCAATAATTATAAAAAACCTTAATAAGACATATTCTGGTTATAAAAGTTAGCATGGGGGTGATTTTATCTCAATGCCCATTACTTTAAACCATTTTTTTGGTTTTTAAATCCATTTTTTTAAATTAACAAAATTATGAAAGTTCGGTTTTGATCCTAGAGGGGGGGTGAATAGGATTTATGAAATTCTTTTGATTACCCCTAGTTTAATTTTCAATTAAGATGTGATTTAATTGTAGCTTGAAAATTAATGCACTTCATTTGTTAAATTAATTTCTTTTAGTTACAAGTGCAATTAAATGGCGATATGCGAGGATATTCTTTAGCATAATATATTTAATTGCAATAAAGAAAGAACATGGAATGAACACTATGCATGCCAATATAGAGAGAGAAGAGATAATCACAGACAAACAATTCACACACAACACAATATTTTTATAGTGGTTCGGCTCTTGGGTCTATGTCCACTCTCAAAGTTCGCTATCAAACTATCGAATTTTATTTAGATTGAAGTACAGTTATAATCAAGGTCAAAATTCAAAATCTACTACTTGTAAATGCAAGCTCTACACTCGGTGTCTCTGGTGAGTGCCAAGTTTACTCCCAATGTCTCTGGCGGGAACAATCTACACCTCTAAGGTGCTATAGTCTACACTATGGGTGTCTCCGACAGTAGTGTTAATGTCTTAAAATTAAAATAGGTTCAATACAAATTACCTCACAAGGTTAATGTATTACTTGTTGCCTTTTGAAGGTGGTTGCTTCTTGTTGAGTTAATAAGCTTAAGCTTTCCACCAAATTCCCAAAAGTTGCTTCCTTGCTTCTTAGAGCTTCATACAAGGATTTACTTGGGAGTAAACCCTCTCATTGGTTCCCTCTTTTGATCTTCAAATGAAGGGTTCTAGGGAAACACTTTAATGGCTCTTTGATCTTCAATGAATGCTCATAAATGAAACATTTTGGTGTTGGGAGGATTGAATGCCTTAGTCTTTCTTGTTCTCTAAAAAATATCTTCTTTATGTGATAAATGTGTTAAAGAACACCCTTAGGGATCTCTTATACTTATAGGGGATGAGCATGGTCGTATACCCTTGATTTGACATCTTTCCCAATAGTTAAATAATTTCAGGCATTAGATTTCTTCTTCTTTTTTTTTTTGAAATCCTGTGATGCAGATCGATCTAGCTATGGTGAATTGATCTGCCTGGATTGATTTGGCATTCCCACATTGATTTAGTGTCTTAGCCATAAACACTTGAGCCTTACTGAATTGATCTAGAAGGTTTATCAAATCAATTTGATAGCCCTTCTGATTGATCTGGTAAGTAGCGGGTCGATTCACTAAGTGCGGATGGATTGGACTCCATTCTGATTAATCCGAAACCCCTATTTTCCTGCATTTTTCCTTAAGGGCTTTCCCAACCTCTATGGGACTTATACCTAAGGCATGGAAATGAGGTCTTTTTAACCTATGTTTATCAGTACACTTACCCTTATATACCTTTTTTGAGCTTGATGAGGCTTGAATCTTTAAGTCTTGGACCTTGGCAATACGGGGAAGGATCCATTCTTGGCTTCAAGTGCTTGGAGCATGTCTTCAATGGGACCCAAGGACACTTGATGATTATGAATATGACTAACATATGCAATATGCCCATGCCATGCCTAATCTACCACTCTATTTATTTTACACTCAATGGAATTGACAATATACATTAACAAATTACACTTATTATTTCAAACTCTTTTATCGAGTAAAACTCAACCCCTTCTTTTTCCCTCTTCCTTTATCCTCCCTCTTCTCTCCTCTTTCCTCCCTTAGCCCATGACAGTAAGCCCCTTCCACCTCTTGTCGATGAAGCTCCCAATGCCTACGATGCCAGAAAGGAAAGATGATACTGGTGCCCCTAGCACAGTCGATAACTAACACCCTCGATTGCCTCGTTAATTGATGCCCCCAACGCACCTGACGCTTTTGACACCTCCGACGATAACAATCTATTGTATAGGTAGATCTCCCCTTTTTAAATTTTTATGTTCTCCCCTATTCAAAGAAAACCCTAGAACCTTGTAACATTTTCCCTCCTAAAAAACCCTAGAGGCCCTACATCTTCCTTGCTAAAAGAAAACCCTAGAACTTGAATTTTAAATCTTAAGAAACCTTGTCTCAGGAGTTGAATAAAGCTTTATTTTCCTCTAGTTTGGATGGTATTCACATACGGAGGACAATGTTCAAATACCCAACAAGGTTGGAAATTTTTTTGGTAAATTCTAATTTTCAATTTCATATCAAAATTTTCTTGATTTTAGTCATATTTGGGGTTTTAGAGCTTTGATTGAAGGTTTTGTATTTCTACCAGAGGACTTTGATGCATCCACTATAATGGAGTGATTGGTTAGCTATCTTTGTAACCATTGAGTGCATCATACACTCAACTGTAGAGTATGATGACCATAGGTCCTTCATATCCTACAATGGAGTGATTGATCAATGACATAAATCTAAGAGCATGAGTTGAGTGGGCTAACTGTCACACAATGAAATATTACTTGATAGCATTCTAATGTGAGATTTAAGAGGCACATAGAAAAGTTCGATAGCATTCTAGTGTTAAACTTAAGAAGTATATATGAAAGTTTGATAGCATTTCAATGTGATTCCAATGTGGTACTTAAAATGGTATGTGACTAATGATCATATGTACTTGAGTTATGATCTTATATACATATGTGGTTGTTTTATGAATATCGTTGCTTGTACTAATTATGCTTGCAAATGGCATATTTGTATGGTGGTGGTGGTAGTGGCTGTATAAGGTGGGATTATGATGGTTGTTTGGGGGTAGATTTATGGTGGCTGTATGAGGTGGGTTTATGATGGGTTTAGGGTGCCTGTTTTTAATTGTATGGTGGCAGTAGTGTCTGTATGGTGGTGATGGGATAATGGTGGTTATACGGTGGTGGTGAGTATCATAGAAATGTCTTTAGGAATTAAATCACCTTCTAACACAAATAAAAACTTTTGTAAATTGAAGTATGCCAATTAATTGTCTCTGTAGAAAAATAGCAATAATACGGGCGCCTGAATTACAAAAAAATCTTGCTAGATTATATTATTTATGTGAGAATAAATTGATAAGGAATACATAGTTATAATTAATTAATTAATTATTTTTTGTTCCTCATAGTTATTGATAAGTGCCATTATGGTGAAGCTTGATATACTAGGAAATCTACCTTGTTTTTTCTTCAAGTGGTGTTATCTTTATAGTGGTTAAATTTTTTAAAGCACAAGGCAAATACAAAGGAAGGAAATTAAATTATTGAAAGATCAAGGTGAAGAGATCAAAGCCTTCAAAGCATAATGGGAAGGGTTTCAAAGTACCAATGGAGGCTTAAAGGGATTGACAATTATGTGTGTGTGTGTGTGTGTGTGTGTATATAAATCATTATAATGAGAAATACTAGTAGTGATCGTTTTTAAACTTTGTGGTAACAGTGGATGGTATTATTTATTTATTTTGTATAGTTTTCTTATTGAAATTTGATGATATAATTTGTTATTAAAATTTGTTTTATAATGGGAAGTTGGTAGTGTTATTGGCATTGGAAATGTGTGTCATGAAAAATCCATTCACATAAAATATAAGAATGATTAATTAATTATTTAATTAATAATAATTATTTATTTTATCATCACATGAATATGTTTCTTTATATGGGTAATTATTTGATTTCATGAGATGAGATAGGTGGTCCTCAGGTAACATAATAGGATGTCAGACACATTGGAATATATTGAGAGATCTGATAATCTAGTTCTTGTAGACCTAAAATTTTATAACTATGAGTGATACTGGATACATCACTTATAGGGTTGCAAATGTAGAGTTGTCATATGATGGAGTGATGTAATCTCAATCATTGGAGTGAGACTCTAACTTTACATGTGAGTGCATTATAAAAATGTATTAAATGGATCTATTACGAACATACTTGGTAAAACATCACTGTCATGATAAGTGTTGTTCATATTTACAAACTCGTCCTTATATCTGAGGGGTTTGCATTTCTCAAAGTTATTATGTTAGTTATTTTGAGCTACTAACCAGTGATGTCTAATTAGAGGCTATATCATGGATGGTTTAGATAGCTTACATGATAATTGAGAGGATGCAAGTTTCCAACAAGAAAGTCATTGCCTTTAAGTGAGAGAATATTCAATTTAGGAAATATGTGATTTAATTGGACATGAAAATTTGGCACCAGTGGTTCTTGATAAAGTGTTTGTCAAATGTTTTCAAAATTATATTATAATAAATATATTTTATTTTAAAAATAATTTTATCAAACAAATGGTTTTAAATATTCAATTGGTTCATTAAGGTCATAATGATAATCTTCTAATGACCATAGGGGTTAGATAGTGATTATTTTATCATCTTGAAGGTCATTATGAAATATTGTAGTGGAAGGACATATTTGTAAAATATCTATAAGAAAGGGCCTCATTGTTATTATTATATTTTTTTAATCTTTGGGAGTTCAATTGCAATATATAATAGAGATTATTACAATTAGTGGTGTGCCAATTTATAATTAATAAATGATAAAGTGTCCCTAATGTAGTTGGACTTAATTAAGGATACCAAACCTCACAACCTAAGAATAAGAATTCCACACCCCCTAGGGTTACTTTGGCTTCTCAAATATTTTATATAAAGAGGTACCCATGTTCAGATAGGGTCCTGTAACTTTTCTAAAGTTAGAAGAAGTTTAGAGAATTCTAAAGTAGGTGTGGATGCTTTGAAGATCGGGTCGGATCATCGTCTTCTGTTTGGTTTAGCATTTGAGGTATTCTTCTTAATCTTCTTTGATTAAATCTTAAGATTTCATATGGTGATAATGAGAGAAATAATGTTCATGATCTGATTTTTTATGAAAATTATTAAAAAATTAAAGTTTTTCAAAGAATTGAAACAACACTTCTAGTTTCCAAAAACCTTGCTAGTGCATCCTCAACATATCGGTTGGCTTGACCATCATGCTCTTGCCAGTGTATGGGTAAGCAATGAGAATGTGATCACCATTGAGCGAGGATGCAAGCTGAGTAAACTCCACATGGAACTCTGAGAGGCTCGTGTCTTCCTTCTATCCCCATGGTTTCAACGAGTCACATCCTCTTGCATATTTTCTGCAATAAGCCAACGAGAAGGACTTATGTTATTGATAAGGCACCTATGCAGTTTGCTTAATATATAAAAGGGACTAATGCAAACCTAGACAATCACCATAGAAAGAGTAATGTAGGTTGTAGGTTTTAGGTCTGGGTCCAAACATCTCACTTTGTCAGGAAATTTGATCTCAGGTTGAAATGCTTTTTTATAATTGCACAATTAGAAGTGTCAAAATTGTAAATATGGGATTGGATATGAGAACATGTGTGAGATAAAACAATAGGATAATAACTAAAAACATTCAATTGATTTAAGTGATTACCCTCATATGAGGGTTTGTTTCTTCACATTGGATAGAAATTCACTAAACACCAATCATTCATGCCTCAATATTTTTGCATTTTATAGCAAAAATTCACTGAAATTCTCTTATTATTTAGACAGTGAAATGAAATATTAGAGGAATATAGAAGTTACAAAAGTTTTAAATTTTACCAAAAATATTTTCATAAGTTTGTTGATATATGTGAAATTTGAGCAAACCTACCCTAAGTCCATTATCTTACTATAATTTTTGGTTTTATTGATTCTATAGCAAAAATAACAAATCCAATTCAATCATTTGTGGTAAATAATATAGTTTAAGTTTTATTTATGAAATACTTAAAAATAATATATATATATATATATATATATATATA
>JAOXJP010079477.1:0-15027 GCA_025762735.1 Platanus orientalis
GATGCGAACTGCAGTTGCAAGTGGAACCAAGACAAATTTCTCAGGGCAATAGTCTGTTCCTAGACACTATAAAACCCATTTTATAGGCTAGTAGAGAGATTAAGAGTGAGGATAGTAGTTATGGTGATTTGATGAATCCAGTTACAGCTCGTACACAACCTTCCAAAAGCTTGAGGTCTTCTTAAAAGAGAAAAAAACAAGAAATTTGGGAAAAATCCAAGAGAAAAACTCTTCTCGTTGGAGCCTTTAGAAACAATTTGTTTATTCAATAAATTCTCTACCTTCATCCATATGATTTAGAGGCTTTATAATAGCCTTACAATCCCTTTGGATAACTCCTACAATCTAGTCAAATAATTTAAAAATAATACCCTTCTAAATGTGGACTCATTCTACTTCAAATAAAAATTTCTAAAATGAAGGAGACCCGTTCTCATGTGACTTATTAGAAGACTCCAAAAATTAACAACCACTGCTACTCAAAACCTAAAAGATTCCTACTAAAACTAAACCTCTTTCTAAACATAAATAACGATACGATTGCTTTCTTTGAAATACTTCTCCTCCATATCACTTCCTTGATATTTGGTAAACAAATCTATCCATGAATCTTGTTGCCTTGTCTTGCATGACGTCATTCTTCCAGACTGGAAAGAATTTGCCCTTGAATTCGGCACATCTTCATCAGAAGTATCTCCATGATATGGAATGAGACGCTTGACGTTAAATACATCAGATGTCTGAATGTGACTTGGTAGCTTCAGTCTATATGCATTAGGGTTGATTTTTTCAATCACCTCTAGTGGACCAATCTTCCTTAAAACTAACTTGTTGTACTCTCTAGTAGAAAACCTGTCCTTAGTTAAAACAACCCACACAAAATCTCCCACTTCAAATTCTACCATTCTCTCTCTTTTTTTTTTGCCGCAATTTTATGTTTAGCCGTAGACTCAAGTAGGTTTTTCTGAGTGGTCTCATGCACATGTTGTAGCTTCTCGATCAAATCTTCAGCTTTCCCATGAACTCGTTTAAGATCCGGTACAGGTGTTAGATCGAAGGCTATCCGAGGATTAAATCCATAGACAATCTGAAAAGGACTAAATCTTGGGCTTCGATTCACTAATCTATTGAATGCAAATTCAGCCCGATAGAGTTGTTGATTCCATGTTTTCAAGTTATTGCCAACCAAACTATATAGTAAATTTCCTAATGATCTATTTATAACTTCAGTCTGACCGTTGGTTTGCGGATGATTAGCACTGCTATAGTCCAGTTTAGTTTTGGCAAGTTTCCACAAACGTCTCCAGAAGTGACTAAGAAATCTTATATCACGATAAAAAAACAGTAAATATAGGTAATCCATACTTCTTTAAAGAATAATTGTGCCATGTTCACATCTGTTGTATTCTTGCAAGTAATGAAATGTGCCATCTTTGAGAAGCGATCAACAACTACAAAGATGGAATCCATACCCTTCTATGTTCGAGGTAAACTCAAAACAAAGTTCATACTCACATTAGTCCATGGTTTACTTGGTATAGGTAATGGCATATATAATCCAACATTAGTTGCTTGGCCTTTGGAAACTTGACAAATATGGCATTGGTCCACGAACTTGTACACCTCTTTCCGCATGCTTGGCCAAATTAAGAGTCAGAGACAAGTTAATAAGTCTAATCCCTGCCAAAGTGTCCTTCGATATGTAGTTCTTTGATAATCTTTAAGCGCAAGCTATAATCAGGTACACATAATTGATTCCCTTTAAAAAGAAATCCATCATGCATTACAAAATTTGTTCGTTGACCTGTAAGTACATCATCCACCACTGATGAAAAATATGGGTCTACAATCAAGAACTTGTGAAAATAATTGAACCCAAGTATTTTTGCACGCACAGTTGTAAGGCCACTCTACGACTCAAAGCATTTGCTACTCAATTTTGAGCACCGGATTTATGTTAAGCACAAATGTGTATTCTTGCAAATATGTTGCCCATTTGGCTTGTCGAGATGTGGGCTTGTCCTGACTAGTTATGTGTCGTTAGACATCATGATCAATGTACAATACAAACTCGCTATGGATGAGATGACGTCTCCAGTGTTTCAAGGCCTACATTACTGCATAAAAGTCCACCTCATATGTGCTATAATTCAGCTTGGGACCACTGAGTTTTTCGTTGAAGAATGCTACAACCTTGACATTTTGATTTAAAACTGCACCAATGCCCACTTTAAATGCATCACAATGCAATTTAAATGGGAGTGTAAAATTAGGCAATGTAAGAACAGGTGTTGAAATTGTTTGATCTCATGAAAACTTTCCTCGGCATCCTTGCTCCATGCAAATTTTCTAGTGTTCATGCAATTAGTAATTGGTGCCTTGTTAGTATTGAAGTGTGGAATGAATCGACGGGAGAATGAGGCGAATCCATGAAAGCTTCAAACATCATGGATATTCATTGGTATTGACCATTGTTTCACTGCTTCCACCTTAGATTCATCAATTGATATTCCATTCTTAGAGACAACATAACCAAGTTATAACACTTTGTCCACCATAAATGAGCATTTGTTAAAAGCTGCAAAAAATTGTTCCTTGCATAAGACAGAAAAAACATCATGTAGATGCTTTAAATGCGAGTTTGGATCAGCACTATATATCAAAATGTCATTAAAGTAAAGGATAACACAGCAATGAAAGGATGCGGTACTTGGTTCATGACTCTTATGAATGTACTTGGCGCAATGGAAAGACCAAAAGACATCACCAACCACTCATACAATCCTGCTTGAGTATTGAAAGCAGTCTTCCATTCATCTCGTAACCTAATTCGGATTTGATGGTAACCACTCTTCAAGTCCAATTTATTAAATATTGTGATTTCAATTAATTGGTCCAATAAATCATCAAGTCGAAGAATAGAAAAATGGTATTTAACTGTTATTTTATTTATAACTCGTCTATCCATACACATACGCCAAGTTTCATCTTTTTTTGGCGTGAGTAGTGCAAGTACAATGCATGGACTCAAACTTTCTTAAATGTGTTCCTTGGATTGTAATTCCTCCACATGACGCTTAAGCTCTTCATGTTCTTTTAGGCTTATTCCTATGGTTGTTGGATGAGGAAAAAGTTTCTCGGTCAGCTCCTTATATTGGGCCTTGTCTCAAGGTCCCCCCCTCCCCTTTTCCCGATCGGTTTATCTGGGATAATTGGGTTCAATCTAAGGTCTCGTTATTTGTTTGGCTATTATGGTGGAATAGGGCTCCTACTTTTGATAACCTTGTTTCTAGATGTTTGCCTGGCTCGAACAGGTGTTCCATGTGCTGCTCTATGAAGGAGACTTCAAGCCACCTATTCATCCACTGTCAGGTAGTAGCATCTCTTTGATATTATACGTCGGCTCATTTCAAGGTGAAGTAGGCACCTCTAGGAGTCCAGGGTCAATGAAAATCTTGCTGGAGAGCTGGCCGTATCAGTCATTTTCGACCTTGAGCTCCCTGGGAAAAGACATCTGGAGATTGATCTCGTTTGCTATTTGTTGGTGTGAGTGGCAGGAACACAACAAACACATTTTTGAAAGGTTGCCCTCGTCTTATCCAAAGCTTGTGGAGGCCGTTCTGTCCAAGCTTTACGATTGGCTTTCTTCAGCTTTTTGCAATATTGGGATCCCATAGAAGGTGTGGATATTTGATTGGGATTTTAAATTGTAAGGGTTAGAGCTGGTTTTTGTATTCCTCTTTGGGATTCCATGCCTTTGTTAGTGTTGGGTGCATTTCTCATGCTACCCTTAGCCTTGTAGTTCCCTTTATTGACTTTTTTCAATAAATTATCTTACTAATCAACAAAGAAAAAAAAAGAAAAAAAAATCCAAACTCACTATTTTCATATATAAATATTTGCATTTTGAATACCCATGAAAGAAAAAAAATCCTTTCTACTTTAGTGGATGAAATCACTGAATGATGCTATTAAAAAAGAAAATGAAAAAACTGATTTGCTCGTAAACCATTGGTTTCATAAATTCAAATAGGTGCATGAGTTCTTAAGTAGACTACAATCACATTCTCAAGCGATTTCCGGAAATGGGAATTGACTTTATGAAATTTATCTAAGAAAATTAAGGGAAATTAAAACCAAGTAGAAATGTAAAACGGGAACAACATACCAAATATATTCAAAAAAATAAAAATAGAAGTAAAAATAAAAATAAAAAGGAATTAATCAAGTTATCAATAAATTAATTTAAATTATGTCAGATATCTCTGAAAACATGCACTGGGAGAATCGATGAGTTCTTGAAGCTTCTGGTCCCAAAACTACTGTGACTTCTTTAACAAAGGCTCAAATATCCTCTCACTTGAACCCTACCATTTCCAATGCAATTAAGCTCACTCCTCTTCTCCACAAAGGCCCAAATCCTAATTCTAGAACCTGCCATGACAAACTCCAAGACCTCCTCTGCCGTTAAGAAAGGGATTCAGGAAAGTGGACAGTTTTACAAAAATAAATAATTAAATAGTAAAACTTTAAGGTAATAAATGCAAATAGGCATGTAAAGTTCTAACTTCTTTCTAGTCTTCAGGGTTTGGATGCTCTATATATCAGGGAGTCGGAACACATTCTGTGATCAAGAAATATATAATGAAGGGCCAATCTGCATAAGGTTCAGATAACCTATAGTGTATAATATACTTGGCCCACCATCTTATTGATCTGATGATCCACACTAGTCGACCTCTTAGATGGAGCATAAATCCAGAAGTCATTCTAAACTTCCAGTTGAAGGAAGCTTAAGCCTAAAATCTAAATTATGGCTGCATTGGCTACATAAAAATGGTTTTTTTTTAGAATAATAAGGAAATTCATTGAATCCAGAAGAAAAAAGGGGATAGCTTGAGCAATGCCATACCGAATATAGCGCCCAAAGGTGAAAAGGAAAAGTGAATAAAATGCTAGTGTGTGAAACTGTCCCAATCGAAGAGTCATCTGTGGAAGGAGGGAAGAGTCCCCAAAAAAGGAACAAACGACCAGTCAAACAACTGGACAAGAACAAAATTCAGCAAGAAAGAGTGAGAGTGAAAAAAATCATAAAAAATACGCCTATTGTGCTCCTCCCAGATAGCCCAACAAATAGCCGCCGGAATAAGATGCCACATTGCTTGACCCAAGGGACCCAAATGCTTGATAGTCTGGCCAATCCAGCTTTCAAGAAGCTATCTCATTGAAGCAAGCTGCACCCATGCTGTGCACAAGTGGGGGAAGAACAAAAGACCACACCGAGGAGGCCGCCAAACAATGAAGGAAAAGATGACTGGTTGACGCCCCATCCGCTCTGCACATGACACAACGATTTGGGATTGTAAGACCTCTACGAATTAGGTTGTCAATCGTAGGGGCCCGATCCCATCATAACTCCTACACGAAAAAAAAACTTTGGTGGGCAAAAGCGAATCCCAAACCAACCCAGAGGGGAAAATGGGAGAAGTAGACGAATAAAAGGCAGCCATACAAGATTTGACCGAGAATCTCCTCCTAGGGTTAGGGGTCCACAACCAAGCATCATCTTCCTCTGCATCCCCTAAACGGTGACCACTCAAGAGCTCAAGAAGCCTTCCCATTTCTTTCACTTCCCAGTTATTCAGATTCCTTATAGGATGAAGATTCTAGGAATAGAAGACTCTAGATTGATTCATATGATTATGGACGGAGTCTTGCTTATGTACCGCGAAGTTGTAGCACTGAGGAAACAAACAAGTGAGGGGAGGACTGGAACACCAAGGATCATGCCAGAAAGCCACTCTATCACCTCTATTAACCTTGAAGTGAATAAAATGAGAGAACTGATGCTTGCTTGCACAAATACCCTTCCAAACCCCGCTGCTTGAAGCACCTAGGGTAGAGCAAGACAGTCAACCATTGCGATCTTCCCCATATTTTGCAACGACCACCCATCTCCACAAAGCCTCCCTCTTAGTTCCAAACCTCCATAACCATTTACTGAGCAAAGATCTGTTGATACCCTTGATTGGCCTCACGTCAAGAACCCCATGGCCTGTAGGATGACAAATCTTATTCCAACTAATCCTACATATTTCCTATGATCCTGGCTCAAACTCCACAAGAAGTTCTGCTGTAATCTTTCAATTTGATTTGCTACCGAAACCAGAATGGAGAATATGAAAATAAAATAAATTGGGATGTAGGATAGAACATTCTTGAGCAACACTAGCCTGCCACCCTTCGAGAGCAACATTCCCTTCCACAAAGATAGTTTCCGACCAATTCTTTCCAACATAGGATCCCAAATAGCTTTGGAGGAGGTTTTAGCTCCGAGAGGTAAACCCAGGTAAGGGAGAAGTCTGGCAACCAATAAGAGAGGCCAACTCTTCCAAATTGGGAACACTTCCAATTGGGCTCAATGTGGATTTGTGTAAGCTCACCTTGAGACCTGTCACCGCTTCTAAAATAAGAAGAATACTCTGTAGCACTTTAAGGGATTCATGATCCACATTTAACATAAACAGAGAATCATCCGCAAACTAAATAAAAGGGATGGAAGAGTCGCCCACCGAACAAAAACCTTTTAGGATCCCCAAAGAATCTGCTTTGGCCATCATCCTGCTAAGGATCTCGATCACAATGATAAATGGATAGAGAGAAAGGGGGTCACCTTGCCTGAAACCTCTGCTACTTTTGAAAAAGCCCTTCGTCAATCCATTTGGAAAAGGCCCACAATCTAATCATCATCACAAATCTTAATCCTCAAATTTCAATTATGGTTGCATTGGTTATAGAAAAGTTAAATGTTGGGAAAATGAGTCAATCTAATCATCATCATAAAAATAAAAAATAAAAAACAAAAAATAAAAAAATGCCCACAATCAATGATTTGAGGGTGTTAACATGTATCTAATAATGATTTGTGTCTGTTTTGTCAAAGAGGTAGCATGCTGATTATATTGTTTGGATCAATGAGGTGAGTAACTCATACATTATGGCTGGGAAACATGAACATAGATGGTGGCAGGCATCGATATGGATAAGTATTCCTAAACCCATAGTTTGCTAATAGACTTCATTCAAGATTTTAAACAAAATTATACCTATAAAAGTCAAGAATGAATTCAACAGCAATCAACATTCAAACAATAGCAATTGAAAGTTTTTACATTACAAAAAATCATAGTTGGGAGATCAAATAAACCAAGAGAGGTTCCAGACATGGAAGTGATAATTGGAACCAAAGAACCAGTTGCTAACAAGTATCGATTCGAGCAATTACATTGACATAATAAAAGGAAATCTTTGCTAAAAAGGATGAAAAATTGATTAAAAATGAAATGTAGAAGAAATGATGAGAGGTCAAGGAGGAATATCTGAAGGGCTTGTTAGTGCCGAGGGTGACTTCTCCTTGGCGTGGATTCTGACTTTAGAATCTTTGTCATGTCTAAGGGAAGTCTTCCTTTCTATGTTTCAGTGAAACCCTAGATCATGATGTTGCTCTGTACACTATGCTAATATAGGACTTAAACCTCATTTTATCTGTTGTGCACAATCGAAGACTCCTGAACAGAGATGAAGAGTTTAGAGTTGTGAGCACATCCAAAAGAAAAAAAGAGGAAATTCGAAATGGAATACATATATATATATATACCCTTAACAAGCTGAGCTTTTGCAAGCTGAGTTTAGTGCAGCTTGGTTCAAGCTCACTTGACTAAATTATCTCCTTCAAACAAGGAGATAGTGTTGACGGCCCTACATAGTGTTGACAATTGCATGATTGCATGTATATGTACTTGTATAACTCTATGCCTGAGTATTGTATATTAGTTATTATCTGCAGGTGGCATATTAGGATACATGACACAAATTCAGGAAGTCACAAACTTGTCAGTGGCTGTGATCTATGTTAAAATTCTACTGATTTGGATAATTGTTACCATCCCATTTGTTACAGTTTATGGTCAAGGAATTTGATGATTGGTTGAGAAAGAATGCTCCACTGATCTGGTGGCTGTGAACCTGTGATAATATCCGATCAGGTCTAGTTGTAAGCTGTGACCTAGGAGTCCTAGCCAAGACCAATCACATGGTGGTTCCCATAACCCCTTGCATGTGTGTCTCTATTATGGTATTCTGTTTTTTGATGGTAAATACCATCCATTAATACCCAATCTGTAAATAATTTATATACATGCTTTATATCATAAATGCCTGTAATTCTGAATTTCAAACTCTCTTGCATCTTAAGATGAAGGTATCTTGGTTCATAGGCCTGCATGTGGTGGCTGAATTTTACACTATTCGTTTGTATTGATTCTATGGGTTTATAGATGCTTACATGTGGTAGTTGAAGTTTAAACTATTCCTTTTGTATTGATTTTATCTACCTCACTCGTGATTTAGGTTCAGGAAGTTAATGTTCTAACTTCTACTCATATTGGAGAAGTCTCTTTTATTTTGCTTTGTTCTTTGTGTTACAGCCTCAGTGGAATAAAGATGTTCTGGTTGCTTCTTGTTCAGGTCTGAAATGACTAAGGATCAGATGGTGGTCGATATTGCCTTTCGGACGAAAATTCTATTGTGGGGTGGCATTCTTTTTGGGTCGCTGTCAGTTGGTATATTGGGCTATGCTATTGTGAGGTACTGTAGTATACAAGAATTACTCCAACTGATTGCTCGAGTACTTTTGTGTTTTTTTTGTTTTTAAATGAATAATGAGCAATTTCATTAGATCAAAAGCAAAAGAAATCAAGGATAAACATAGGAAATTAAATATAATACATCTTACTCAGGCACCAAGTTTTCTTTAAAGATTAAAGACAAATCAGCCCCCTTTGTAGCCAACATATCAACCACGTTTTCCATTTCCTGGGGAACATGACAAATGGAAGTACTCAATGATTTCGGTAAATCCTTCATCTCATTTATCAAATGTGCAAGGAGCCATGACCCGAAGGCCAAACCAAGGCCCCAGTTCACCACAACCATAGAGTAACGTTCAACAATGCAGCCAAAGGCACTGATATCTTTTAACTCTATCTACTCCATCACAAGAGCCAACGTGTCTGCCTTCATAGAATCATAAATTCCCAACGGGCCACACACTACATGGATAATCTAACTATTGCAATCTCTAATGACACAATTAAACTGGCTGGTCCAGGATTGCCAAATGAGGAACCATCAAAATTTAGTTTAAGAACACGAGGAAATCCACTACAGACCACAAATTTGATGCAATGGCCTTCTATATAGCAAGCATGAAGGTCAATCCTGCACAACATCATTAATAGAAATGCCATGAAAGTCTTTCGACACCATCATCCAACCAGCCACCTCGAATAAAGTAGACTCCGCAACCTCTAAAGCCTCCTACTACTGCCTTGAAAAATCCCTCTATTCCTTTCCATCTGAATCCCCCAACAAACCCCATGAAGAATACCTGTCCAAAACAATTTACCCAGCGGACCCAAATATCCACCACTCCATTGGCTAATATCGATTACAGATAGCAGAGAATGTTTTTTTAATACGTGGTTGTAACAGTATGATCCATATATCTCATGGAGGGGGCACAGGGGCAGGACTCAATTGATCAGATGGAACCCATTGACAAAGTGGCCCTGGTAGTTCTAAAATTAACATTTTGCTTCAGGTCGCAGTTCCCACACATACAGTTTGAAGATTTAAACAGAGGCATTGGACAAAAAGTCTTAATTGTAAAGACTTATTTCTGTTTGATTACATTTGGACTTTCTCTGGAGTGTAGTCTTACGTGGATCTCATTTAAAAGCATGAAAGAAAAAAAAAAAGAGAATAATGTTCCATGCAATATGAATTTGGAGCATTGATTTCATTTTGAAATTATTAATTGTTGGTGAGTTCAGGAATTGGAATAGATGGAAAGACTGGAGACAGCAGAGGCAGGTCCAACTACCAAGAGATGCTGCTGCTGAAAGGGGAAGAGATGAGGAGGCTGATGAGGCTGGTGATGTTTCAGATGGGGAGTTGTGTGTGGTTTGTCTAATGAGGAGGCGGCGATCTGCTTTTGTTCCATGTGGGCATCTCGTTTGCTGCCAAGGCTGCGCCCTATCAGTTGAGCGTGAATCATCTCCGAAATGCCCTGTGTGTAGGCAGACCATCCGGACTTCTATTAGAATATATGGTTCCTGAGGTAAAGTAAATACCCCATTTTCTCTGAATTGATGTAATCTGCTTTCAATATATTCAATGTCCATGGTGGGCTTTGCTGACTGCTGAAAAGGTCGACATGTTTGTCCTTCGGGGGTGATCTAGGATCGTCTATATGTAGAAGCACATTCATGGTAGTTGGAGAGTAGCTGCCAATTATGTGGTGAGTCATGATATCTGCTCCAGGACTCCCTGCTCCAACCTGAGCTTTGCCAATCATGAGCTGGAAGAAGGCATTTCAAGGGAATTTTGGTAAAAATATTGAGGCTCATTTTTTTTTTCACCCTGCGATGCCTCTTACCTGCCTACCGATTGGCCAAGCATGGGAGTGAAGCTGGTAGTCCTGGAGAAGGGAATTTGGTCTCACCATTGTGATGCCAAAAGCATCAAGACCAATAAACAGTTGACATGTGGGAAGTTGCAAATAGGTCAAACTAGTTAACCATCTCTTTCTCTCGGGCGGACACACACAGTTACTGATGTTATGATGATGGAAAGGCGAGGAAAGCAATGGTGTGCACGTAGTATATGATGTTTTTTTTGAAAAGTGTTTTTAAGGTTTTGGCCCTCTACACCCGTCTTTGTGTTTGGGAGGTGTGCCATTCATTGACACATGATGTGTTTTTGACATTTGGTCTCTTTATGGACATCTTCTATAATTACCACAGTTTTTTGGATGCTTTTAGCCCCAACACACCACGTGTCAACTTATTATTCAACACAGGCTCAACACCTTTTCATTACAGGTCATTTGTTTCGACCATGGGGGAGTAGAACATTTTTTTGTGGATAAACTGGAATATAAACAGAAAGCTAACAAAAGGTTACATAGCAGTATCGGCCCCTCCAAGGAGAGGCTACTTTGGTCCAGATTGTGGGCCTCCGAATTATAGAGGCGATTTGAATAAGCAAAGCAACACTCCAGAAACCTATCCAACAACATAAGACAAGAAGCAACAATGGGCTTGAGCCTCTACGGACATTGCTCAAAAGACCCATTCGGCAAAAATCACATTCTAGGCATCACTTTCTATCGTTAGCCTTGAAGCTTTCAAACGAAGACCCATAAGGAGAGTTGCCAAAATACCCCAACATTCTGCTTCCTGTGCTTCCATTATTTTCTATTATATGAACTTCAGTATCAACAGTTGACCTTGAGTCATCGCGAGCTATAAACTCAGCCCGCCTTGTCCCTGTGACAAGCTGCATCCACATTAATTTTGATCCAGCCCGGCCCCGGAGGCTGCCAACCTGCCACATCATCAAAACATAAAAAAATGGCCTCTTCTCGGCCTCAGATGAGCGAGATCCATTGGATGAGCTTCTCCGCTAACTTGCATGATAGAAAAAACGGGTTGGAATTGTTGACTAGAGCATTTTGATAAACTACATCATTGCGATCCTTCTATTTAAACCAGCATAATGAGAACACATGAATAAGGAATTGAACTCGTGAGATATGAAGAGGCAGTCTAGTCATTATCCATTCCATAATTCTGTCCCTAGGATCCAGGGCCTCACCCACTCGAACACCAAAGGATTCCTTTAATTTCACCCAATGGGGCGAGGAGGACAGGCAAGAAAAGAGAGTGTGAGATACAGATTCATCATAGGCTTTACAGCGGGGACAATTAGGCAAAATTGAAGGACTGCACCTATGAAATTTTGTTAAAACCGGGAAGGCTTGGTGAGCTATGCGCCACATAAAATATCTTATTTTAAGAGGAATTGGAATTGGAATATGCCATATGATTCTTCATATGTTAATAGATCTCGCGTTATTTGAGCGCATTGATCCAAAAGCTACCAAACCGTAGGCTGATTTTACCGAAAACTCCCCACGAGAGGAAGGTTCCTAACTAAGCTTGTCTTGGCCCAACATAGGGTTTAAAGGGATGCGATGAATTGCTTGGATATCCTCATTCGATACAAAGTTTGATATTGTGGAGAGATCCCAAGTGTTTGATTGGGAAATCAGTTCATAAACCCAAGACACTGGACATTGAGGTGGTTTCGGAGAATTAATCTTGGACTGAGATAGAACTGGAACCCATGATTCTTCCCAGATTCAAATATGGTGACCATCACCCACTACCCACATTAGACCTTGCTGGAGAATTTTCCTCCCTTGGACAAGACTCTGCCATCCCCATGAGCATCCTTGACAATATTTTGATTGAAGACATGAGTTGTTTGGGAAGTAAATTAATTTTAGTAATTGGGTCCATAATGACTTTGGATGAGAAAGAAGCCCCCACCCTTGCTTTGCTAATTATGTCAGGTTTATTAAATGGAGATTTCTAAATCCCAATCCTCTTAACGTTTTACTTAGCTTCATAGTTGACCAATTGATCCAATGAATTCTTTTTTCTCCACCCACTTTAGCCCACTAAAAACCCTTTTGTCTTTTATCAATCGACTGGCAAATATATTTAGGAATCATAAAGCAAGCCACTGCATAGTTTGGGATAGAGCCAACTACTGTTTTTAGCGCTACTTCATGGGTTACCATTTAGTAGGAAAAGATTATATATGGAAATCTGTTTTTCCTGATGTATTAGGATGGCATTAGGGGGTGGACACATCATTGCTGAAAAGTGATAAGCACCCCCTAAAAAGTGAAAGTCACTTTTGGGTACTGATACTCAGCCCCCTGGTGTCATCCTAATACATCAGGAAAAGCAAATTTCTGTACCTAATCCCACCCTCCATTTTAGTATATGATAGGAGACAATATTATCACACTACCTAATTCATTTTCACCACCGATATCTGAAAACTTTTTTTTTAAAAACTGCCATCAGGAAGCCCCATTCAGTGCGGTTATACGTTTTACTCATATATAACTTAATAGCTATGTATTGCATTAGATGTATTTCTATGCATATGATGTAGCAGTTCATGAACATCATATTGAGTAGGCACTCTTAACTCCATGATATGAGTCTTAAGAGAACTTTCTTGAGTCTGTTAGTTAAAACTTTGGTAATGTTTTTGTGATTTTTTTTGGCACTAAAAAAGTAAAAAACTTTAACGTGGAATTATACCACATTGAAAGAAGAGATTAACTGGATCGTCTCCAGCACATCAATCAAGCATATTTTTTGGTGCTGACACATTGTAAAAAGTAACCCCTGGTAAGGCATCATTTTAGTTTTTCATCACGTTTCAGCATAAAATTTGTGCTTATTGGTGCTGGATACCTTTTTGCTGGAGAAGATCATGCCTAGAGGAGAGAGATGTGATCGATCTACATTGGGCCGTGCACTGCACAGGGAGAGAGTGAGAGAACTAAATGTGATAGGTTAACCTAGGGCGTGCACTAGACCACGTTAATCAATGACACATTCTGGAGGCTGTCCTGTCACCAGTGGCATATGCCACGGCCTGACCTCCAAGTGTGAATTCGCCTCTCGAAAACCCAAGTCATTCAGATAAAAAGAAAAAAACCCTTCGAGAATGTGCAGTGGGGGACTGTCAAAGAATGCGAGTGGGATCCAACACAGAATGGAAACCCAAAATAGGCTTTGAAACATTAAGATGCACTCATCCTTGATAAAATGGGGACTAGAAAAATCCATCCAAGGAACCCTCACTTCTTCAAGCCCATCCTACCTAATTCGTTTGAAGAACTTGTAAGTCTCTCTCTCTCTCTCTCTCTCTCTGTCTCTCTCTCTCTCTCCATAATAATATGCTAAAAGAACATTTTCGTTTGTTGTAGTCAATCCCTATTGCTTTTCTAAGGTACCTAGTTGGAGAGGATTATGAGGAAGGAGAAGCCGTGTTGAGGAGCCATTGCCGTGGAAAATCCTGGCATGTGAAGGTTAACGGGCTGCGTTTTCAAGAGGGTTGGAAAGACTTCGTTCGAGACCATGCTCTTCGTGTGGGAGATCTTGTCGTTTTTAGCCATGAAGGTGGCTTGCTCTTTGATGTTATAGTGTTTGGTGCTACTACGTGTGAGAAAGAATATCCACCACCATTTGATGTTGAGACAGAAGAGAAATCACAAAAAACTGGCAAAGAGGTTGTTGTGAAGGATATTAAAAAGAGTAAGTAAGTTTATGAAACGGCCCTTAAAGCCGGAACACTGTTTCTGCTTGTAAGATTTGTTTACAGATGACTTTGAAAATGAGAATTTAGAGATGGCTCGACAGGTATTTCTGAGGCTAGGCGACTCATAACTTCTTCCGAAGGACAAAAAGCTTCATCTTTCAAGTCTAGGCATCCTTATTTTGTGGTTTCTGTACAACCGTATAACCTCAAGAAGAAGTCTCGTATGGTGAGTATCAAATACTATTATATTTATGTTTATTTGGTAGAGTCAATAGAAATTTTTTTGGGTAGGTATTATATAACGTATAAATGAGTAAACTCTTTTAAACTGAAATCATAGAAGCTTGTTAACTTGCAAGTGTTGTGAAATTACTTAAACATTCCGATTTTTTTTTGGGTTGTCAGTAAAATATCTATAATCAACTTTTTGGACTTCCAAAAAAATGAATTTCTGACTTTTGACAGCTTAGGTCAAATCATTTGCGACCAAAATTGATGTGGTGTGTTTGTGATGTATCATAGCTGTCTCTTTTTGGAATATACTTTTTAAATTTAATACTTTATAATGATTTGGAATCTACTTTTTGAATTAAATACTTTTTTTTTTTTATGAATGCAAATTTTCTACGCTTAATGTGTGTAAAAGTGTGACGGTATAACACATATCCAAAATATCAATTTTTTTTTTTTTTTTTGGGGGGGGGGGGGTAAACAATTCAATTTCTTGTGACTTATTTTTCACTTTCTTTTGACGGAATCAATTCAATTTTTTGGAGG
>JAOXJP010079488.1:0-15027 GCA_025762735.1 Platanus orientalis
AGAGATAATACAAATATATTCTTTACCCAACCCAAAGCTAACTGAGCATATTTGGTTATTATCTCTCCTCAAAAGAAAAGAGAGAGAGATGATCAACATTCCAAAGTACTTCATCACACATCACCAGTCGTGAAAAAGCATACCTTCGATTAAAAAACCTACCCAAAAGCAAAAACCAAATAACATATTAGAAATTGAAATGCTGCAGATAATAGCAATATATTCTTTCCCCAACCCAAAGTTAACTGAAAACTCTCAACCCATTGCTAAAGCATATTTGGTTGTTACTTCTCCTCCAAAGAAGAGAGAGAGAGAGAGAGAGAGAGAGTATGTCAACACAACACAAAAAAATCACAAAAAGAAGAAAAACTCACCAGCGGTTGGGGGAATGAAAATGTGGCTCCCATCCACAACATTCAAGCGCTCGATGATAATAGTATTGTTCTTCCCTTCTATGACAAACATGGTGTTCATCTTGTTCAGTGGGACTTCAACCTTTTCCATGAATACTCTAGCCTTGATTTTTGATGACATTAATTCTACTACTCTGAACAGGGGCTCCATCAATCGTAGTTGAAACTGTCTTCACATTCTCAGTTCCATCAATGGCCACTATAACATCAGGGTTCACCACCAGAGATTGCAACAGATGTCAGAACTGGTTGTAGGATGTTACGCTAGCAATGATGATGAAAAATAAAGCAATGTAAGATGAGAATCTCTTTTTTTCGGTCTAGGGATGAGCTGATTGAACAAGTGGTGGTGATGATGTAGGGATGAGTAGAATGTATTGGGATGAACTGTGCATGAGTTAGGGATGAGAAGAAGAAGACGTGATGGTGGGGTCATTTTATAGAGAGATGTCAAGAAAACCTGGTAGTAGCTGCAACATTGGTTATATTTTAGTCCCTAAGTAATACTATAAATAAAAAAAGAAGACGTACTAAAGCTATAAATAAAACTTTTGTAGGACCCATCATCGAATGGTTAGTCCTCCTCAAGTAATACCATAAATCATCACATTATTATTATTATTTGTTGTGATGGACACTTTGGTAGGACCCATCATCAAACAGTTAGTCCTCCCTCCAACTGCTAATTTGGTGCTGAAACAAGATTGTCAAATTATGGATTTGGGGAATTCCAATAAGAGATTGTATTAAAAAGCAAGGAATAAGTGCATTTTAGACTCCTAAGTCCTAACAAGCCAATTATAAAATATATGTATGAATTAAAGATATTTTGATACCAACAACCTTCATAACCTTTTTTAATAAAGAGTAGGGCATCTTAAACTGTAAAGAAGAAGCAACTCAAAACAGATAAATGGTAGGGACCAAAGGTGTTCCACCACCAGTTACATGCCTTAAATGAAATCAAGAGAAAATGGATGGAAGGATGGGACATACGTTAGGTTAGAAGGAGGTAATCAATGCAAAATGAAAGAAAAATGATACCCATTCCAATATTTAATTTGAAATGTGTAGTTTTTTTTTTTTGGAAAGATACAAAAACGTAGTAGTTGATAAATGGATTAATAGTTTTCAAATACAATATCAGTGTGATTTTAGTTATAAAGACCACTATTCTATACTTATTTTTTTCTATACGTGTTTGTACAAAGTCTCAACTTATAACAGGCATCCCCCCTTATAAACATTTCTTACACACAAAAGGACTTATATTAAAATTTACATTATGTTGGAGAGAGAGAGAGAGTCGAGTCATAATTGTAAACGCATTTAAAGGTGTCTCATAAGCATATCAATCAATATTAGGGACTTCATTAAAGGAGAGTCAGGGTTGGTGGAGAGGGAAAACACATTCAAAGGAATGGGGTTTCACCATATGAGGAGATCTGATTTGTTGATGGTGATCCAATCTTATGATTGTTCCCTCACTAACATAAACATGATGTCCTCAACCTGGAGGACCTCACATGAGTAATGATTATGCCCATGCAAACAAGAAGAAGGCCACAAAGTAAATTGAGGTCAAGATGTCGTGTACGAAATGCATAAGGGTGCATTGTGGTACTTGTTACCTTGTAACCAGTGCATGTTTCATGTGTGAACGTGTGGACTACATGATCTATGATTATCTAGCCTTGAAGAGTGAGTAGGAGACAAAGTTTATGGATGGAAAGCAACGGTCGAAGGTCTAGAATCACGCCTCTTCTCTCACTGGATAGAATGTTGAGGCACCCTAATCTATGGACATAAGTACCTTTCCTTTTGTTCTTCCATTTCATGTGAATTTGCATTGCTTGTTAAACCACCCATTTCTTTTATGATGAGTGTTTATATGAGCTACACTAGTTTACGTCTAAATCTAGGAGATCGACATTGTTTGATTTTACCCCCTAGTGAAACCATGTTAATAGGATTCGTATATAATGACCCCAACTTTCATAACCTTATTTAGGCGTGAATTTGGGTCACTACTAAACTGGATTCATATCAATTCGCTATAAATTTTAACCTTTTACCTTAATCGTAAGTTCACATAGACCTTAATTTTAAATCATAACATAACATACAAAATGGAATATGAATAAAACACTCACATCACATAGCAACAGAAAAGAATTAAAAAAAAACTCATCAATCATCTATAAAATATAAAACCTTTATCAACATCTCTAATAACAAGTAAACATCATTTAACCACATCTTGTGTAAATGTATTGTAAATCATAATCCCTTAATTCTAAGGGTTAGCACAACCCAATATACATGATCCACTATGAAATTAAAAAACTATGCTAGTACTAAAAATAAAGACTAAGGATGTCATCTGCTAGCATATCCTCCTCCAAAACCAAGTACCCCCAAAATGCACCTATACTTTAAGATCCACCTGAAGTAAAAATGATATGGAATGGTGAGTTTCATGGCTCGTAAATAGGTATACAAGACCTACAATGGAACTGGATAGGTAAAGCATAAATCTTTCAATATAACAGACTTAGCATACTTTCATATAGAATGCATATAGTTTTCAACATATTACATGTGCAAGTGTACATTTATAAACTATCATACCTCACAGGATTTAAGCAACTTATCATCATGGCTCATCATATGAGATTTTATACATGGCAATATCCATGAACCTACTAATCCAAAGCAATCTCTTAATAGATTTGCATGAAAATATACATGATTCTACTAATCTAAAACATTTTTTTAATACATTTGCATGGCTAGGTGTGCATACAACCATATGGTAAACATTTTCTAATTCATTCATAGTAAAGATACTTAGTGTGCATCCTAATAAGCATTTTTTAGTGATTTTCATGCATGCCCTACACATTCCTAACAAGAATGAGCATATATATAAACTATTTCAAGGTAAACATGCATCATTCTTAAGAATTTAGTAGCTATAACAAGGCAATTGGCATGGTGAAGCATATGTAGATCAACTTCTATTCTTATAAATTCATCATTATTTTAGCATTTATTATTTACATCATTGCTTTCATAAACTCTTGTCATTTGTCTTGTTCAACAAAGTTCATTTTCTCTTACTTGTCATTATCCTTAGCATTTTCATTTATTAAGTTCCTTCATTACTGATCACTTTATCAAATTTCACTGATCACGTCAAATAGCTTTCATTGATCTTCTTTTAGTATTCACTTATCATTTTCTTATGACAACATCTTCTTTTTTTCATACACATATTAAAGACGTTTATCTTCTTTTTAAGGATTATATTATTTCAATTTTTTCTTGACATTTTCTTTACTTGTCTTAAGGACTTATTTTTTCTTTAGTAGCTTAAGTGTTTTCGCTTCCTTTCATGACACTTTCTTTTATTATATAACTTGTAAACTTTTCTTTACTTATGGGGCTTATGTGTTTCCATTTCATTGTCTTAGTACTCTTCTTTATTTACATGGTTCATGACTTTACTTCTGAAGCTTATATGCTTCCCTTCCTTCTCTTAACATTTTCTTTTTCTTTTTTTAACTTTCTAATCCTTTTTACATGGTTTCACTTTTTTTACATACCCTTATAAACTTTTCTTATTCTCTTGTAATAGATTCACTTATCTTAAATTCCTATGAACTTTTCTTTTCTTCTTATCATGGATTCACTTATTTTACATGTCTTATGAACTTTTTCTTACTTAACATAGTTTCATATTTCCAATAATAAGGCCTTAAAGATTTCTTACTCTTACATATGCTTACTTCTAATACCCTTTTATGTTTTCTTTTACACTTACACATACTTTCATCTTCCTATATTTTCTTACACTTTGACACATTGCATTACATCCTTATTGGAAGGACCTTGACCATACTTTTACACATTGTATCGTATCCCCAATGGTGGGACCTTGATATAACATTGCATATTGTATTGTATACCCAATGGAAGGACTTTGATAGAACATTGCACATTGTATTATATCCCTAATGGTAGGACCTTGATGGAACATTGCATATTGTATTGTATCCCCAATAGAAGGATCTTGATAGAGCATTGCACATTGTATTGTATCCCCAATGGCAAGACCTTGATCATATCTTGACTATGAGTATATTTTGCACATTATATTGTATCTCCAATGGCAAGACCTTAACCATATCTTGATACAATCTTTACCTATTCCCAATAGTGGGAACATTACATCTTGACTTTCTTCTTATTTATCTTCATTTATGTTTCATTGATTCTTTATCCATTTCATTCCACATTAGTTCATGACCAACTTATTTTATCTTATCACTACATGAAACATTCTTTAATTATGACATAAGAACATACACTATCACATGTTACATTCAGTAATATACTAATAAAGAAGAAATCCATCACTATAGACATTCACTAATATCATCAAAAGGCATCCAATTTTATTTGATACATTTGCTAGCATGATTAAAAGCATATACAACACTAATGAATCATTTTTTAACTTATTCAAAGAAACATCATGGGATTTTTCATATTATTATGTTTCCAAATATTATATAACTTACACACTTAACATGGATGAGAATTCCAATAATAATCTTATTACACGTGTTTTTCAATCATCCATAATCTCACTTCATAACTCAACTCAATCATTGCATAACAATCCTTAAACAATTTATATGATAACATTAGTTATTATCATTCTAATAGGAGTCAACATGTATCATAATCATTTCTTACATATTTTCTCAAATTAATTTTTCCATTCTTACAATAATATGCTAAGAGATGCTTAACTACAATTCAAATATTCATGTTTTTCTTGGCTAGTCAAGCTTTTATACATTAATAACTATCGTGGAGACCATAAATTTATAGAATCTTCACTTATAAACTTTTAAAACTCATAGAATCCAATATCTTAATAAAATACATATAAATAACATGTAAAATCACTTTTATTTACTAAGTAAATTAGGAATTTCTAAGATCCTAGCATAATATGGCAAGATCTCATCACAAATCACACAATAGGTGAGGATTTCAAGAATCCTAACAAAAAAACTTCTCAATAATATGAGTAAAACCTTCATATAAACCATGCAAGACATGTAAGAACCTATAAGGTAAAGAAAAATAGAATAAGCTTATATATAACTACTTACTCAAACTTCTCATTCAATTTGTTAAGAAGATCTTGAAGAAGAAACTCCTTTCATTTCTCTCTATTTTTTGTAAAATGATGTGGATCTAATATAGAAGAATGAAAATAGGAAGATCTAGGAAGAAATAAGTTTTCCAAACAAGATTTTTAAGGTTGGGAGTAATACTTACCCAATTGGGGAAAAACTCCTACACTTCTCTCCCAAAACTCCAAAATCTTTCTAACTATCTCTCTTTTAATGTAAATGAGGTCATTAGGGTTTCTTTAGCATATTTTTAGGATTTTAGGTTGAATTGGGAGGGTCCTACACTCTCTAAAATCAAGAAAAGTTAATTTTTTTTCCTAAAAACTATGTTTTGGGTCATTCCGGATCGATCCTATTGTGCCCCAAAACCTATACCAACACTACAAGAAACTTGATTTGTTTCGACCCACTTTTATTGACGAACATTAGAAAATGTTGTTAATATATTTATGTTTTACTAATTAATGATGGCCGTTGATTATACTTTCACAAATTAAAGTATTTTTTCAACATTAGAAATAATTGTTGTAAAAAACATTGAAAAAAAACCTCCTACCCAAACATAGGTAAATTATCCTTTTAAAATTGATTTTTTTCATTGGTGTCGTCAAAAAAAGCCATTGAAAAAAAAAAACATAATGAATTTTTTATCTCAACCATCCTTTTAACCGTTGATAAAAGCAATTTTATTTAATAAAAATTATTTTTCAACGATGACTATGGAATATGAGAGTTTGATGGAGATACACGTAACGCCAGATGAGATAGGCATCACAATATGATATGTTTGTATTCGTGTTCGTGCGATTAGGGTTTCTCAAGGAAGGGCATTTGTGCAAAGGGATGAACCAAGTATTCTTCTCTCTCTCCCTCTCTCGATCTCCCATCTGAATGCGTCCCTAGATCTCTCTCTCTCTCTCTTAGTGTCTCTCTCCATTCCGGCAATAATCTCTCTCTCTCTCTCTCTCTCTCTCTCTCTCTCTCTCTCTCTCAGTGTCTCTCTCTATTCTGGCAATAATCTCTCTCTCTCTCAGTGTCTCTCCATTTTGGCAATAATCTCTCTCTCTTTCTCTCTTAATGTCTCCTACATCTATCTCTCTCTTATCTCTCTCGCAACTTCTCAAGCATTCTGGCAATAATCTATCTCTCTCTTAGCGTCTCCTGCATCTATCTCTCTTAGCATCTTAGCATTCCAGCAATAATCTCTCTCTTAGCATCTCTCTCTCTTAATGTCTCCAGCATTCCATAAAAAATCTCTCTCTTAGTGTCTATAGATTAATCCCTCTCTCTTAGTGTCTACAACACACTCTCTCTCTATTACCATCTCCAAAACTCTCTCTCTCTCTCTTAGGGTGGATGAACCCACTACGAGGCTTCTTTTATCACTTTTAGCTTGAAAAGCTTCCAAAACTCTCTCTCTCTCTCTCTTAGCATTCCAGTACTTTGATTGTTAGATGGCCCTTTCATTACAATAAGAGGAGAAACCAATTTGGTGATTCGTGTTTTGAGTGAGTCTGAGAAAGAATTGTTTTAAGTGTGCATTATTTTCTTTTCATGCTTTTAGTTTTAGAAGCTTTAAGTAAATCAAATAAATTCAATGGAAAAAGAGCAGAAGGGAAGTTGTTTTCCATGTTAACAATTGTCTCTTTCATTTGGGCAATTGTTGGGTTGTTTTGGCTTCTCATGATGAGGTCATGTCCTTTTATTACTTCGGCTATTAGCTATACTTGATTTCAAATGGTTTTGGATTTGGATGGGGGTTAGATGCTTCACATACTTGTTAGTACGATACGAATTTATTGGTTTTTCATATATGTTTACCACTTGTAGGCTTTACCCAAAATACACACACACACACACACAAACACACTTTGTAGCATTAGTTCTATTTGATGTCTTCAAATCTATGCAGCTTTGGGTTTTAGTGACTAGGCACTCATGTTTATTTATTTTTTATTTTTCATGTAAAGCATACAACCAGCCCCCAAATGATCTTATTTGTATCAAAAATGAAGTTACAAACCTTTTTTTCTATTATTGTTATATGTTGCAATGGGAACAACTATTTCCTAATAATGTTCTCTAACCTAGCTTTGATCTCAGTTTGGTGTCTTCTTTTATGCCTCTTGATGTAAGTGGGTTTAAAGTTTATTATAAAGGACCTGTTTTAACATTTCATATGACAAGTTTTTCTAGACTTTTAGAATGGTTGTTGTTGCATTACGCCAAGAAATTGTGGCCATTAATTCAGGGTCATGGATGTTATAATGAATGAAAAGAATATTGTCCATCATGGGCATCAACAATTTAGCTATAATTGAAGTAAAATTTTAATTTCTCCCTTGATAATTAGGTTATATGGATATTGAAGTGATTCTTTCTTGATGTCTCCTAATTGTGCTGCCCATCACTGTTTCATATGAAATTGCCATGATCTTAAGTCGGCATGGTGAATCTTTGTGGAATGAGAAAAACAAGTTGTGCTAATGAGCCCTTGAGTAAGAAGGGTGTATAAGAGGAAATTGAAGCTAATAAGAGAATTAGCAACATGATTTGGGCACAAGTTAGAATGCATTAAGTTATTATCTATAATTGTTTTTGATTTGGTTTCATAAATACTTTCTTAACAACCAAACATTATTTTCTTACATTTTCTTATTGTATTCTAAATCAACCAAACAATAGTTGGAAAGCATAACTTCACTCTACTTTACTTTACTATGTTTCACTTCACTGCACTTTACTCATTTTCTTATAATTAACTTCACTTCACTTTCATGGATTCTACTTACATCCAAACATAGCCTTAATACTTGTACAGAGTTTCACCTTATCTTCATTGATTGAATTAATGGTTAATCATATGATTTTTCCAAGCATCATCTTCTTCATTGGTTAAACCCTGCTTCTTCTCCTTATCACCATCTCATCTTTGCATTGTCTCCTAGCTTTTACCTTTCATTGCTTTATTTTGGTTGTGGGACACAAATACTCTAGCTGGCCTATCATCTCCTTGACCCATGATCACTTGAAATTTTTTTACTTTTGATTATTTAAAAGCATGGTTCCCTCTCTCTCTTAACTAGCTAGTATATTATTATTTTGCATGTATTTTATTCTCTCTATTGTCACCGATTTGTGTGCTCAAAACAATCTATTTGCCACTTCTCTCTTTGGAGATTTTTTCAAGTACGCTCTCTACATTTAGCTTTGTGAATTTGATTTTAGTTGTTTTCTTATTTATATGAAACATAGAACTTACTTGTTTCGATTAGAGTAATTTTTATTTGAAAAAAAAAATCTAAATGGGGCTATATGAATATTTTTTTGTCTCTCTCAGAACGATTGTAGTGTTTTAGCTATTATAAGGGGGGCATAGGAGAGAAATAGAAAAAAAATCAGTATTTAAGTTTGAATATTGTTTTCTTCCCTCTCCATGTAAGTGTTTGGGGTTTCAATTTTTTAGAAAAACTTTTTATTATAATTAACGAAAAGCAAAAAAGTTGGAATGGAAACAATGAATAGCCTTTTTAAGTCAATTGTAAAACAAATCTTTGTAAAAAAATGTAATTTTTTTGTATTTTATATTTTAAATTGTCTTTTAAAGCTTTTAGCACATTGGTTAAGTTTCGGGTCCATCTCCAACAACCATTAAGAAACATCTAGAGGATTCTATAACAATTTGTTATATTTTTGTGATTTATATAAACTCTTTGTATTTATATAAATAATTAATCACAATAAGTTAAAGTTTGTATGTATAAGTGTAGAGATTAATTTGTTTTTTTAGGGATTGGTTGTACTTTAATAGTGATATTTTGATGATTAGCTTTTTAAAATTGTAGAGATATCGAGGCATCATTTATTTAGTATATAAGATGGAACATGATTGGGTAAAGATTAAAAATATAACAAATCTTGAGTATAGAAAAAGAGTTCAAGAGTTCCTAGAGTTTGCCGTTGCTCATTCATTAGTACAAGCATCCAACAGATTCTACGACATTGAAAACTTTTAACCAGTTACATGAGACATTTGCTTTAAAGCCACATAATGTGAGGCTTAGGTTGGCAAGTGACGGATTTAATCCATCTAGAAACATGAGCACAAGTTATAGTATATGGTTAGTTGTCCTTGTTCCCTACAACTTGCCACCATGAATGTGTATGAAGCAACCTTATTTTATGTTATCATTACTCATTCTAGGACCCAAGGGTTCAGGAAATGACATTGATATATATTTACAACCTTTGCTTTATGAGCACTAGTTAATTTGTGACTTTCTTGGTAAATACATTTTTAATCATGCATATTTACTATATTTAGTTTATACGTAATACCCTTCCTTCAATGTAGGATATGTGCAATAAGAACAAGGAGAATCGTTCCAAAAATATTATTATCCACACTATTGGATTAAAGAGTTTTCAACAATGGAGTGAGGACAAGGTAGAACATGATAGACTATCAAGAATCTTAATATTTATTTTGCATTTTTTCTTTCAAATTTTGATTAAGATTGAAGTATTTTTCATTATTTGGTTACATAGTCATTAAGAATGTTTCACAAAACAAACTAGCTTAAATATTTGTATAAGAATTTTATTTTTTTATTATGTTCTTCCAAATGGTAGAAAGAGAAAACTGGGCAAGAACTTACCTAAGTCTAATTGTTTAAGGTCACTCATGTGCAAACTAATGGATGGTCGGTGAATGAAACAATACAACAAGCGTTGGTATGAAGATCAACAAATACTAGTTTGCTTATTTCATTATTTATATGTTTATTTCATTGTTTCATATAGCTAGTTTGTTTGTTTTATTATTTATATGTTTGTTTCATTATTTCATTTTCTTTTAATGCAGATGACATTTAGGAATCTTACTACTCAAGCTGTTGAAGGGCCTTTGGAAATGTTAAAAGATCAAATGTTTGTGGAGGTGTTTGGTCCTAAGCGTCATGGACGCATCTGTGGTTATGGGGATGGCGTCACTCCTACAAAAATATGGGGCTCATCATTATCTATTGTTCGTGACCACAAGTAACGTTTGAAAGGATCCGAGGAGAAACAAAAGGAATTTGATGGTAAAGTAGACTCATTAGAGATGCAGGTAAATAAGGTTGAGAGCTTACTAGAAAACAAGCTACTCAAATGGAACAACAAACTAATCATTTTAATGATATGATGGAAAAGTTGGTGAGTTAAATGTCCCAACCCCTAACCCAATCTGATGATTATACCCAAAATCACTAATAAATGAGTTTTTTAATCACTTAGCAGTCAAAAACTTATTTGTAAAACACTCTAGTACTATGCTTTTTTCATATTATTTTTTTACAATCAACTTCTACTCATAAAAATTATTTTCCTCTTTGTTGTAGGAAGTGTAAGAAAGCAAACAAGCACACACTTACTGACATCTACAGTGGCTATTTTGTTTTGATTTATTTGTGAATTGAAATATTATATTTTGGTTTGGATTATTTTGGATTGATCTATTATATTTTGGTTTGAAATATTCTAATTTGGTTTGAAGGATTGTATTTTGTTTTGGGATATTTTGGTCTGCATTATTTCATATAGATGTTAACTGTAACATAATTCTATTTCGGTTTATATGTTCAATTAGGTTATGATATTCTAGAGAATGCAAATAGAAATTCAATTTTAATTTCAAAAATATAAACCTATTTCGACGGTCACTTGTAGTTGAAACATAGGGTACAAAATCATATTTCAACAGCTAAAGAGTGTTGAAACATATATCAATCTCACTTATTTTGACAGTCACAAACATATATAAATCTCACTTATTGCAATGGTCAAAACCTGTTGAGACATATAACAATCTCACTTATTTCAACAGTTGTCTATCGTTGTAAAAAAACAACATTTTTCTACGGCCAATGGCCGTTAGAATAGATGCATCCTTTTTGACACTTTGAGTTGATATGTTTCGACAGTGTATAAAATTATATATCAACGGTCGCTAACCGTTGATAAATGTAAAAAACCTTTATCAACAGGTGGAGAATCCCTCAATTAGTTTTTTTAATAGTGTTTTATTCGACAGGTATTGACAGCCTTAAAAACTGTTTAAAATATTTTGTTCAACGGTTATTAATACTTATTTCGACGGTAGTGACCTTTGGAAAAAGTCAACTTTCTTGTAGTGTAATTTAGTTATGAATTTTGGCACGTAACTCTCACATTCAATTAAATCCTTTAGAGAGTTTTTTCTTTTCTTTTTCATTCATACGCAACAGAATTACATATTAAAAACCAACCATGACCATTCTCATTATCATAAATCTGACCTATAATATTTCATAATCCCAAAAGATAATTCATAAACATAATCTAACATTCTCATTAAAATAAATCAATAGTTTGACATTCTCATAAAATTAATTGAAACTCAAATAACCAATCTAAATACTAAAATCTACTAACTAAATAAATCATTTCAAATAAAACTGAAATAAAATAACTAAACTGAAATAAAAATGTTATGTTTCTAAATTGAAATAACTAAAATAAGTAAACTCCAACAAATCTCCAGTCCATCTCAAATCGAAACCACTATTTTGTGTTCTCCTCCTCATTTGTGATGTCAAATTGGAGTAAATTTGACATCAATAAGAAAATAGTAAAATAAAGAAACATTGAATCAAGACTTAGCACAAAACAACAAATAAATAATTAAAAAAAAACACATCAGGTGTCAGCTTTTATGTTTTGGAATAGATGAGAACAAACAAAATTTGAAAACAGAACATTTGCTTCCTTAACCAAAAGCCATGTCCATGTGCCCAGCTTGATTAGTAGACCAAGACGATCTACATGCTATTGTTGTCAAAGCCTCAAGTGCATGCATTGAACCACACAAGGGTGCAAGTTGGGTCAAACTGTTTCATCTTGAGGGTCACACGGGTTTGATTGGTAGAATCTTGGGTGGGGTCACAGGACCTAAAGGTCTGGGTGCTGCCCATACAGGTCTTTTGAATTAAGATCCTCTATAAGTTAAAGCATGTGTTGCAAACCACAATGTGCATCACGGATGACACGTGGCGTACAAGGTTAAAAGCATAAACACAAGTTTGAATTGATTGCCTTTTTTTAAGTTGTTCCAGGACTCTTAGATCAAATGGTCTAAAATCAAGATTTTAAATGATTTGGAAGCTATCCCTCATTGACACGTTAAAACCAAGGTATTATCTAAGGTTGTAGAAGCTTAATGGGTTATTTGAATAACATCCAAATATCTCATGTTCCCTAAACTTGCAATAGGGTTACGCATTCCAAGGTAGCTTTCACGGTTCGAGAACATATTTCTTGAGTTTGGAACTGTTGTGACCTTCCTGATGAGATTTATCCATTATATTAATGGAATCTTATAATCCTAAAATTTTTGATAATGAACAAATCAAGTATAGGCTCATTACAAAAAGCAAAAATAAATAAATAAAGATGGAGAAGAATGATCATACTTTTATTGACTTAAATTTTTAGCAGATAGTGAGTGCGGGCATGCTAGTGCCGTGTAGACACAGATAAGTCTATTGTATGACTCCAATCGCCAAATCAAACAGAACGTACGAAAGAGTTTACAAGCTGTACTTCTTCCAATAGGTTCTTTTAACCACTTTTTTATAGGTTTAATTTGGGCTTATGAAGGAGTAGGGGTAGGGGTAGAATGATAATTTGCCAACCTTTTGATACTTCAATGTGGAAAGACTTATGAAGGTTAGCAAATTCAAGATGTCTTTGTTTTTATTTGGAGATTCTGAGAGGGAGGGTTCTTCCCTCTATGAGTTCTTTTCTTGCCTTAAAATCAAGGACTTTCTACCATTACACTAAAGCTTAGTTAAGTAAACGATGATTAACTAAGTATGAATAAGCAGATCTAAGATGAATTTATCGTGAGAGTATTTCCAATCATGTAACATAAGAAGTTACAGAACCAATTCTATATGATAAAAACGAACATAAACCATTGATAAAAAGTCATTGAACGAAACATGGATTTTTATTGATAATGATAAAAATTTACAAGATGATTAGTAATAAAAGTAGACTGAATACAATATGAGTTTTGGATGTGGATAAGTTAGTTGTTCTGGTGTGTGTTTCTTCTTCTGATCCTCGAACTCCTATTTATAGAGTTTTAATTCAATTATAGGTTTCATACATGTATCATTCTTTGGTTTCTTTTCCTTCATATGTTTGGTAATTGTTCCGTAACTTTTTATTTCCCCATTTCCTTCCACCTATTTTTTATTCGAATTTCAAATTTATCCATAATAGCATCTTTATACCATTATCTTTTTAACCACCTTTCTTAATCTCTATCCACGTGGCCCATTTTCGACCATATACCACATGGCAGTAAATTTATGGTGTAACAACTTTTTTTCTTGAAGCCTTTGAGGTGAGTGGGACCCATTGAAGTGGAGGTCTTGATCCTCTAAACTAGGAGTGCAACTTGGATTATGTTAACACTAACCCAAACTAAGCGAGCCTAATTTTTTGTTGGGTTGTTTGGATTTTGTAGCCCACAGGTTACGTTAGGGTTGCAAAAGGCTAACACGAGGTTGGTGGGTTGGTCTGCTATGTCATTAAATAACCATAATAAATTAAATGTGCTTATAGTGAACGTAGCATATGAATTACTTCTATTAAAAAGAGTGGCTCACCACTTTTATCAAAAAAAGAAAAAGAAGAGAAGACTTAGCCAAATTTCAGCGGCAATGATGGAAAATATGGGATAACCCACTATCTTGGCAACCACCAAACTTTGACGAACAAAGTGTCCTCTGAAGAAACTTTCCTCTACACTTGGCCAAATTCTAGAGGTAGAGTTGTAAAACATCGGATATCCTACCATCCAGGCAACCACCAAACCATGAAAACTAGCTAAACAATGTGTCCTCTGAGGCAATTTTTCTTCTCTTTCAAATGATCAATCGGTTCTCTAAGTACTCCACATTCATGGTACACAATGTCAACTCTTAATTTAAGTCTACCCCATATTGATATTATGAGACAAGAGTTGACAACTTGTAGCAACTTTCATTTTAGAAATCCCCTTGGTATCCCCTAATAGCTTTATGGGAAGTATCCTTTCCATTCTCTTCCTCTTTAAGAGTTACCTTATGCTAAGGTAACTCTTGATCATCAATCTTAATTATCTCTATATTTTTACTCTTAATTTATTGTAAAATGTTTTGACTCTTAAACATCCATCCATGGTTCTAACTTGTCAACTTCTCTAATTTCATTAATTAACAGTATATCACTAGAAAACAACATACACATAGGACTTCTTCACACACACACACACACACACACACACACACACACACACACACAAATATATATATATATATATATATATAGAG
>JAOXJP010079499.1:0-29081 GCA_025762735.1 Platanus orientalis
GCGGAATGGCGGAACAGGATTCATGTAGCCGACCCCAAATAGTTGGGATAAGGCTGTTTGTTGTTGTTGTTGTATTTCATTTGATATCTTTATTTTTATTAATGTTATTAATTTATACCACATATTTTTAAAATATAATACTTCTTAAACCACATTGCCCATGCGTATTCGCACGGGTTCATGACTAGTATAGAATAAAAATAAAGTCTTATCCCAACTACGTGGGTTGGTTATAAGTATCATATCCCACAATTTCATTCAATATTAGCCATGATTAGATAAAATTATAAGCAATCACGTCTTTCCTCACTACTTCAACCCAAGTAATTTTTTCTCTTTCTTTAATCCTTTTAATATATATAACTTGCACCATGTCACTCTTCACTTGTGCAGATTGATCTGATCTCAATACACATGACCAAATCATCTTAGTTATGATATCCCAAAAGCATTGAAAAGGACTCCTTTGACATGTGGCTGAGGTTTATTGTGTTGAAACTTGCCATGTGAGAAAAGAGGAACAAAGAAAAACATGTAGACACATATTTGTTTACATATGGTAGCCAAGTCGGAAGAGGCTCAAGGCCCAGACCTGGCCTGATGGTTCAGTTGGTTTAAACATTAAGCCTGATCCAGAAATTAGTTTGGCTATAAATTCAAGCTTAGGCCCACACTGTATGCCTGCTATGCTCACCCAGGCCCGAGCCTTTGTACATCCAAACTGGCCCATTGATAGCCCCACATATCACTACCAAAAATCAGAAGCTAGAGTATGCTTGAAGTCCTCTACCATGTCCCAAGTTCGTCTTACCAACGTATATTAGCAGTAAATGTTCTATAACCGAAATGAGTGCGACCAGTGACGTGGACATGATGTGATGCCTCTCGTTGGGCACCTACTTTTTAACTGTGCACTTTTTTTTAAACCCAAACACACCACATGTCGGCCATTAGAGTGGTCCCACTAGTCACGAATTTTGTCAGAGAACATTTGTTTTTAACCCTGAAACACAACCAGTGTCAACTTATAATTCATCATAGACACTACAGACACATTTTCATCAAAGAACATTTTTCTCAGAGTAAATGTTCTACAACCAAAATGAGTGTAACCAGTGACGTGGACATGATGTGGTGCCTCTTGTTGGGTTTGATATCAAGTGCGACACCCCCCCCTATGGGACACTCAAAAGGGGGAATCAAAAACCTCCAAAAAGTGAATTGATTCCACCCCCTGAGTGTCCCATCAGGGGGCGTGGCGCATACGATTTCATCCCCCCTCCCCCCCACTGGCTCCCTTTCTCTTTTGTAAGAAGGTTGGTTTGTGGTTTGGGGGAGTATCCTCTGCGCCGCCCCCTTTTGTGCGACTTTGTGAGCCGAGACAGAGGAGAAGTATATTTCACTTTTGGGGGATGATTGACATCTCCAAAAAGTGAAATGATACCCCCTTGTGTCTCGGCTCATGAAGTCACACAAGGGGGGCGGCACAGAGGATATGAGGCATGGTTTATGGTGGGACTTAAATGCCACCTGCATGCGTTTTCCCCATTCCGTTATGTTGAGTAGAAAAACGCCATCTACCTCGGTGTTGAACACGCGTTACAAAGAGTAAACTTGCACTTGGGGGCGGGGGAGAGGGGCAGGGGGACCCACTCACCCGCCCCCATGTATTTTGGTGGTTGACATATGGTGAAAAAATAATAGAAGTGAAAAATGAAGTTGGGGTTAAAATTTTGTTGTTGTTGTTGTACCATATGTGGACTACTGAACTATGCAGAACTTTCACAGAAGTATAACAATCAGAAGAGGATCTGCTCAAGAACACTTCATGTTGATACCAAATCTGGATCTTCGTAATCAACATATTGATAGATCAGTTAGTTCATCATAATTTCTGGGAACAAGCACATGGTATTTCACTTCTCGTTGACTGGCACAGTAGCAACAGGAAGTGAAATACCATGGCACTTGTGCTATACAGCTTAAACTTAAAACCTTGAGCACCCAGTGTTGCAGGTCAACTTATGGGTGTCAATGAGCTGAATTGAGTCAAGCTTTCAGCTCAGTTCGACTCATTACGTAACGATCAAGTTCAGGCTAGACTCGGTTCGGGGCTTATCACGAGTCGGTTCAACACGCTTAAGGTTACTGTTTTAGGCCCTAATGTTAAAGCCCAATAACACATAGATCAAACTGCTCCTAAAGGCTAAAGACATAACCGGTGGAAATGGGCCCAATGACCCATATTATACAAGCTATATCTTTATAAATCATGTATAAATACATTTATGTTTAAATATGTAATATAATAAACTATATCTATATGTAATATATAAATTTATAAGACCCTTAACAAACCAAGCTTTTAGCGAGCTGAACCTAATACAGCTCAGCTCAGGCCCACTTAGTTTAACTAGTAACTGCCTTTTGCCAGCTGAGCCTAGTGTAGCTCGGCTCATTGATAGCCCTAGATCCACTGGCGTCAAGAAGGAGGGTGGTCACTTGTCAGTCAATTTGGTAGTTCGGCCTCTTGTCTTATTAAGATCCTTAGCCATTTTACAGCTTAATTCTACGCCACTCGAAGTGGGGGGCAGCTACGCAAGATTACTAAGGGGTGTGGGCCGTTCAGAACTGATTGAGCCAACCAATCCATGTAGCAACAGCTAGTACACCTAGTTGCTTAACAAGATAAAGCAGAAAACAATAGCTTTACATGCTTACCCTTGATTAGATTAGTTTTAAAGAAAGATGATGATAGCTTTACACGCTCTTGACCCTTGATTAGATTAATTTTAAAGAAAGAAGATGCTTTAAAATATCATTTCAGCTAGTGGAGTTTAAGATCCACTAAGCTTATAGCCCCCGCTTTGCTTCTCGTTACCCAAAAAGAAAAAAGAAAAAAGAAAAAGAAAATTGTTATACTTTTGTGCTGTAAGATTATGTTAAATTTTAGATTGCTGAAATCGTCTCTTAAGGCAGGTGTGTTGTCTACACTTCCAAGGCTAATGGGTAGATAAAAATAGCTTCCAATTATTTTGGTGTTGGTGGAAAATTTTCTTACATGGGCGTGTCAGTGCCACATGGGTATAAATTTATTTCTCACATTTGATCTCAAGCGTCGAGTCAAATCATAAGACTGATGATTGTTGTTGCCGGCTGTCCGATCAACCACCAAATCAAGAGAGATCAGGGGATTATAAGGAGAAGGGTTCTTTCATCTATGAGTTTTTTTTATTTCTAGATTGAGGATTTTTTAAAATCAAATGTTATGACAATGTCATAAAATAAAACTAACTGAAATAATATTTTATTTGTAAAACAAAGTACTTACAACATGTTTAAAACAACAATATAAAAAACGATGATAATGATGTTGTAATTTAGAACAACAATGACCCGAGACAATGGTGGTGGTGTTATATAAAACCCGGACTGTATATTAATGTTGTAGATGCCTGGCATGGTACTACTATGACAAACCTGTGGGCCTCGATGTTTGCACGACGGGTAAATCCATTTTAGAAAGAGACTTGTTTATCGTAGGAAAAATCCCACGTGATGAGGAATCACCATCAGTCTTTTTAATGATGTTACTGGACATCAGTTTTGAAAACAAAATAAGTTTAAGTTTTGAAAAGAGTTTGAAATGTCTGACTACATACTTAAATTGACAAACTCTCAAAAATTCTAAGGTAAGTCGTTCATTTATGAGTTGAGGAAGGTGTTAAGCACCCCATCTCATCCGCTTTTGTGGCTACCTACTTTAAATCTGTTATAGTCTAGTGGTCAATTCAGTTTATAACCTAATCATCTTACCCTTTGTTTTTTATCTCATTGTGTTGAGATTAACCAAAGAATCCACACACCATTTCTGTCAAAATTTCAACAACATAACGGCTGTAATATGGACCCCTAGGATGAATAGTGATCTCCATGTCACTTTCTTCAATAACCTAATAGTCTACGGTTCATGAAAACACTTCAAATATTTCATACATTCATCATTGTTTATCCGAACAATTTCATGTCCAACCACCATTCACATTCATCACGTATATCTATAATAGTCTACCAATCTTTACGATGTTAGGAAATCAAAGAATTAACTATATACTAGCTTTTCATTAAATGAACTAAATTATTCTATGCGGGTTAAGGGTCTAAATCTACCATTTACCTGCTCGAGACTGGCACAGCTTCATTATCACCCCACGACCAATATTTTTTGTATATAATAACATAATTAGGAAAAAAATCACAAAAACTGGGCAATAAACATTCCTTTTGTTGATGTTTCTTTTTGTAACCGATAGTAAATGAGGGTTAATATTCATGAATATGCATGGGTTTATTCTATTACTAATGTTGGAAGTCTTATGGATCAACAAGAACATATATTCATATACATTTTCTTTCAATTTTCTTCATTATGGAATTTATCATTATTTAAGTTGGGTATGATCTTTACTTTATATACATGTAACTTAATCTTTGTCCAGTGTATAAATATATCATTATTTTTTTGGCTAAAATATTTATCAGATTCTTAACAGCCATTTTATGCTCACTAATACAAATTTGACTTTGTTGTAAGTCCAACTTAAGATCAAGTCCTTATTCAAATATTGCTTTGATGAGATTAAATATAAGAGAATTAGAGCTAGTATGTAAACCAATATGTTTATAACAACTAAGTTACCAATATGTTTATAATAACTATGTTTACAACAACCCTAATAAGTTAGTTAAAATAAATAAACAAATAAACAAAGTTGTGTATTTTTTATATAGACATATTGTATAAAATTATAATAAATAAGCAAGGTTGAAAGCCCCTATAAGGTACCTACAGAAGCCAATCTCCTTCTGTTTCCAACCTGTATCCTAAACTTCACGTTGCTTTGAATCTTGTAGCAAACCTAACAGAAAATTCTAATATGTCCCTATCTGAATTTATTGATTTCCCTCTGAACTAGGCCTTATTTTAGTATAGAAACTAACCTTGTTTTATTCCTAAACCTGTCCTTAAAACAACACTTAATCTCCTCTGTTTTGAACCCCTATTAAGGCTCTCTTCAAACAAATAATAACCATTTAATAGGTCCTACTGTTTCCTATAAAATAGTCCTTGATAAGAGGCCTTTAAATCCCCGTTTGAACCCTACTTCTGCCCCATAAAACAGCTTTTGGTAAACCTAGTAAGCCACTAAGTTTTAGCCAAGATCTGTCTTAAATTTAGTACCCATAACCCTGTTGTAATCTCCATCTTTAAATCCTTGTTCTAGTCCCTGTTTACCTCAGTCAGTCCTAAATCAATCCCTCATTACCTTCTTCCTTCAGCCTAGCTGATAGCCTAACAGACCCTAGTAAAGAGCCTTAAATCCAGCCATGTAATTAAGCTATTTGCCTTAACTAGTTTTCCCAAACTTTGCTATTGTTGGGGCCCACATCAGCAGGGAACTACTACCAATCCCTTGGCAGCCCCACAACACATGCCAAAAAAAAAAAAGCCTTCTAATAAAAAGTAATTGCAGAAAAAGTAATAATAAATTCTAATATGGATTGTTTTGTGTCCCACATTATCCAATAAAAAAGGAGGCCTACCTATGTACAGGGGGATGTATATCACAAAAAAGAAAAGAAAAAGAAAATCTAATAAAACAGTTCAACACTCACTCATTGTACCTAATCATGAATTGCCAAGAAATATGGTACATCAGCTATTACTGAAAGGAGAGAACTTAATCCCCTTAAGTTCTCTAGGAACTGGTGATCAATGAAATATGAATAAATTTTATTATTGCATGTAAAACATGATATTATAATAGATCTCAAAGATTGTATCATTCATCTCTTGCTAAAAGCAACAATCTCCAAAATCTCTCCGATTAAGAGACTCAAGAGACCACCTGAGATATAATCCAAAGCACAAGAAAACAGTCATTCCACCCCCGAAAGGCCAGATAAAACCAAGTATGAAAATTTGCAATAAAGGAACAAGTGATTGACCATTACTACATCCTCTTGCACAAAAAGCACCAATTAAATATCACCTTTTGCCTATTTATAAAGTGACCGACCATAAAAAAAAATCATTTCAAATGATGTTTAATAGAGAAATACTTGGTAGGAACTAAGGGTTTCCAATTAACAACTAGAAAAGAAGGCTATTAATTCTTCAAGTTTTTTCATAATTGTGCTTTAAACTTAATGTAGCAATTGAACTTATGCTCGTAACTGATTCTTTTCCCTTCTTAAGGTAACTGAAGACATGATCAATTGCCTAACACACCATAGAACTATTACTTTTTTCATAAATAAACAAGAGTATTCAAGCATATTTGTTTAAACTGAATTGTTCAAAATATGAACAAGAAAAAAACATAATTGAATTGATGGTAAATAACAAAAGGTAGAAAATGACATGATTTTAGACAAGATTTTAACTAAGAACATATTTCCATGACTCAGTCATGTTAATATGGTTTTCATTAGAACTTGTAATGAAAATGGAGTTGACCAAGAACACTCCTTTGATGATAAAATATATATATTAGAAAGTATAAAAAATGGAAAACGGTGCAAGATGTAAGAAAGCTTTGGCATAAGGGAAACAGACCCAATATACCAAATGATGGGATATGGTTAAACACTCATGATCAATTCAACCTAGTAGCAAAGCAAACATCTGTTATTTTTTATTTTTATATGGTGAATATTCTATTGTAGAAAAGAAAAACAGAACACAAAAGAAATGGATCATTACCAATGGTGAAGAAACAAAGATAGAGAAAAACAAAGTAAAGCAATAGAAGGCCCCCAAACAACATAAACAAGAATATCTAAGAGCTCATACTCCGACAATTACCTACTCCTCATCATTAAAGACAGAGATCTAATCATGAAGGAGCCTATACACAACAAAAAGGCTTTTGATCCAAATAATATTTTATTATTGAAGAAAGCGTTAACAAGCCATGATAATCAATGGAGAGAGATAATAAAGCTTCAAAACCTTAAATATAAGACAGTACCTCAATATCTCAAGTCCTCACCGGTGAAGGTTGGAGTCCAACATAGGCAGCAAGAGGCAATGACACAACGAACCGGGTAGAGTAAAGGAAGAGGGAAATTGAAAACTGTAATTCTATAAAATACAGAACACGGTGGTCACTGAAGGAGAACGACCAAAACCTAAACCCCTCTTTTTCTTCTCCCTCCATGGGACTTCATCCCAATCGTTTTTCCCTTCAAGAACCAAGGGTAGGAGTTAGACCCTTCCCCTTTGTAGCACACTTACACAGGGAGCTCTTCTGGCACGATCAACAGCTGGGTAAGGAGAAGAGATAGAATTTTTAGGGCTTTGGAGAGGGGATTTGCAAGGCTTTTGGACGTTGGATGGGGTTAGGGATCTCTATTTGGGGTTTTCTTTCATTAGAGAAAAGGAAGGAAATGGATGATCTTCAAGAGAGTTTCTCGGGTAAGGCTATGAAAAGATCACGCATGCATAAGGGTTTTCTTCTTTGGAAATTTCTCCTGAGCTCTGGGTCTAATGGGGGTTTTCCTCATTGCCCCTCAGATGATCTCCTTTTCCCCTTTTATAAATGGGAAACTCTTCAACGGGTGGTGTGGTCTTCAAGGGAAGTAATTTGGTATTCAAGTATGTCTTGCTAGGGAGTATTGTCTCCATTGCCCAGGACTGGAGACACGTGCCTAGGGCAGACGAAGCTGAATGGGATGTGCAGAGATGGGTTCTGGTTTAGGGGTTTACATAAACACGAAATGATGAAGCATATGGGAAAAGGAAAGATGGTGACACATGGGTTTTGGCAGGGTGCAGATGTTGCAGGTTTGAGTTAGGGGGAAAGCAGGGCCTGGAGATCCGTGGGTTTCCAAGGTTTGTATGAAAGAGGAAAGGGAGGTGAGGGCAAACAGCTTGGGATTTGACCAGGATGAGGATGGGGATGACGACAAGAGAGAGAGTAGAGAACTTAGGGCCTGGGGTTTTTTCATCAAACATGAAACCGAAAAGGATAAGGGGAGATAGAGAGAACAAAGAGGCAAAAATGGGAGAGGCTTAAGGTTTGCGATCAAAGAGATCCCCTCCTCCTCGCATTCGTGAAGAAAAAAAAGGTTCAGTTCATTGGTTTAGGTTTTGGGTAGGGTTGGTTTAGATGATTTAGGGTTGGTTTAGGTCTTAGTGGTTCAAGTGAATTGGTTTGAAAAATAATAATAAATATGATAAGTACATATTAATTAATCTCACATAGATACAATGTAATTGAATTTGTCAAATATGTTAATGACAGTAAAGGCTACCAAAATAAATAATAAATAAGTAAATAAATTAATAAAATTAAAATAACAAATACATGCAAAATAATAATAAAAATTAGTAAAATGTGTTAATAATAGTAAATGCTACCAAAAATAAGTAAATAAATGCAATAATGATAATAATTATTATTATAATAATAATAAGTAAATAGAATTAGTCAAATAAATAAATAGATTATAAGTAAATAAATAAATAATAATGATAATAATAATAATAATAAGTGAAAATAAAAATAAAATAGTAAATAATTATGATCATAATAATAATTATAAAAACATAGTCAATGAGAGAGGGGCATGGTTTGGAGTTGGGATTTAGCTCAATTAAAGTCTTAGCTGATGGGTTGAAGAAAGCAGTTGAGTGATTATTCTGCCCATCTGTTGATACGAAGGGAAGCATCGGAACCGGGAGCTGCACCAAAATTAGGTGCTGACAATGACCAAATCGAAACCACTACATACCCTCATCAATATGAGTGAAAAGGTTAACATAGATACTGAGGGCAAGAGTGTTGACACTAAAATGTATAGGAGCATGATCGATAGTCTTCTCTACCTCATTGCAAGTATACCAAACATATCCTTTAGACACCTAGCAGCTCTAAAAGAGTCACATCTAAAAACTACAAAGAGAATCATCAGATATATTTATGGGACTCTAAATTATGGAGTATGGTATCCATTTCATACCAATAGTCTCATAACAAGTTATTCAGATGCTGACTGGGCTGGTAATGTAGACAACAAAAAAACCACAAGTGGATGGTGCTTTAATGTCGGGAAGTGTCTTGTATCTTGGCACAACAAGAAACAAAACTCAATATCTTTGTCAACTGCTAAGGCCGAATACATTGCAGTAGGGAGTGGATGCACTAAGCTTCTATGGATGAAGCAAATGATGAAAAACTATGGTCTTGAACAATCAATCATGGAGTCATTCATAGACAACAAAAGTGTTATCCAAATCTCAAAGAACCCTATTCAACACTCTCAAACAAAATGTAGACATTAGGCATCACTTCATATAGGATTTAATAGAAGAAGGAGTGATCACCCTTGAGTTTGTTGAAACCGAGAATTAATTAGTTGACATTTTCACAAAGCCTCTTGATTCAAAAGGCTACAAGCACTTACGAAATGCAATTGGGATGTGTGAGATCTGAAAAATGAGAGACATAGGGCTTGTGCACAAAACTCAAAAAATTCAGGCCAAACTGTGCAGTTTTAGTACTATTGGATCAATCCAGGCAGATCCACCTAAACTTGCCGGATCAATCTAACATGGAAATTTCATGGGATAACGAACCATTTGGCTTCATAAAAGGCTAAATCTTCTTGCCTTCCCTCATTTTTCCTCTTGCAAACCTTCCTTCCTTATTTCCTTTGAAGTTCCTCACCTTTTTTCTCTTGCTAAAACCATTTCAGTTGCTCCATGCAAGAAGGATGATCCCAAAGGGAAGAGTATAACACCTTCCAAAATGCCTATCCAAAAGCAATCATGGGCACCTCCCATGAATTATGATGTTTTTCTTGATGTCTCACACCTCTCTAACTACAATCATTACTTCTCAAAGAGGCTAATAGCAATTGAGCGGCATGTCAACGAGAAGACCCTATTCGATCATCTCATAGGGTATGAGCTCATGCTTGGGGGATGGGAAGCCCTGATGACCATCAAGGGTGTAGTTCAAGAGAAGGCAATTTGGGTGTTTTGGTCAAACATCCATGACTCCAACCTTGATGACCTCACCTTCCACACAGAGGTCTACTGAGTTTAGATGAACCTTAATCCATCAACATTATCCACTCTACTCGGGATAGCTAAGCCCATAGGACAAGTGATTTCATTCCTCTAAGAGGAACTTGACAAGGCCACGATATTTGATGTCTTCTGTCATGAGGGTACCACCTAGTTTGGGAAACTATAGGCCATAAAGTGTCACTTAGAGGTGTGATTATTGAATCTCATCTTCTCACACAATCTCTTCCCTACCACCTACAACAATAACATGTCAGACATGATGGAGCATGTCATCTATTTCTTCCTCATAAAGAAGGAGGTCGATGTAGCAGTAATAATGTGTTATGTCATCATTTTAGAGGCGGACAAGTCCAACGCCTCACGTATGCTACCCTACAACGTAATGATCACACGCCTGTTGGAGGTTTGTGGGGTCACATTCCCCAAGGATGCAACCATCTTGAAGTAGGAGGCAGAGATCAATCAGTCCACCATTCATTGGATGCTTCGAGAGGGGACGTATTCGAAGAAGAGGAAGATTGCCCCTTCTGAGGCTGGTCCCTCAGCTGCTCCAACTGTAGAGAAATTTGCACCTCCTCCATCTACAACTGCACCAGCACCACCTGCTCACAAGGGCGAGCCCCAGGTGCCCATTTTTGTGCGTGAGACCTTGGAAGGTCTTAAGGAGTTGTTAGACTGGATCATTGATCATTTGGAGAAGATGGATGACAAGCTCAATAGTATTGAGCTTCGAGTGGAGCGCCTCGAGCGCACTGTCACTACCCATATTCCACCTCATCCTAGTGTCCCACTGGATCTTCGTGCACAAAGTGACAAGAATGAGTAGGGAGATGAGTGACTGTAAGGACTAAGTGATGCATGTTTTGTAATTTTCCTCACACTTTTGTATTTAGAAATCTTTATACTTCAAACGTTAAATATCAATGAAGAATTTCCTTTTTGTATACTTCTCACATTTTATTCTTATGTCCATATCTATACTTGTCTTTAATTCATATTTGCCAATTTCATGACAAAAAGGAGGAGAAAATATAATAGCATGCATGGATATAGGGGATGCTAATATTAAAACATGAACATGAAAAGAAAGGGGGAGTTACTTTACTTAGGGGGAGCTAACATAGAAATATTGAAATATGAAATTTTTTAATCAAATTGTTTTCCCTAATCTATTGAACAAAAATGCAATGAATAAACCTTACACATCTTTCACATTGCATTTCATATGTTTTCTTGCTTGAGTGCACTTTATATTCATTTGACTATAATATTTGTGGCTTGGGAAAGGTATGGTGTTGTCAAATGCAATTTTAGATATGAAGGCCATGCACCTAAGCAAGAGGATGAAATAAGTCCCCAAGCACACATCTAGGGGGAGATCAAGAGATCAAGAGTTCAAGACACATCCTTCAGTTTGTATTTATGTATATGTAGATCTCTTATGCATCATGGAGTCTATAATTCATTGCATACATCTATTTTACTCCATCCATGTATTTATTTGTATTTTGTCATGGAATTGCCAAAGGGGTAGATTGTGGATGTAAATTGTCAATTCCATAGTGTATAAAATACATGGAGTAGTAGATTAGGCATGGCATGAGCATAATGCATATGTTAGTCATTGTCATAATCATTAAGTGTCAATGGGTCCCATTGAAGACAAATTCTAAGCACTTGAAGCTAAGGATAGATCCTCCCCAAGCTACAGGAGTTCCAGACTTAAAAACTAAAAGCTTCATCAAACTCAAGAAAGGTATATGAAGGTAAAAACAATGATAGACATAGGTTTGAGAGACCTACCAACCTTTATGTAGCCGTATGGACTAAGCCGTGGCCTTTCCATAAGTCTCAAGAGGCTTGGGTGCAAGATTAAGGATAATTAACAACAAAACAGGGGAATTGGATCAATCCGGGGGGTGTCGGATCAATCCACACTTACCAGATCAATCCAAGGGGTTGTTGGATCGATCTAACATGGCCCCCGGATCAATTCGAGTGGTCTCAGGACTTTTTGTCTGAGACACCGGATCAATCTGACAGTGCCAAATCGATTCAACATCGCAAAATCACAAAAAAAATATATGGAATGAAATAAAAATATGTGATGGGGATTATTTTTCTGTTGGGATTATGCCAAATCAAGGGTGCACGACTTAGCTCGTCCCCTATAATTACATTAGGGTTTTCATTGACTTGAACAACACACTAGAACATCAAGAGAGAGATTTCTATGAAATAAGAAGAAAACTTATGGCACCCAATCCTCCAAACAGTCAAAGCTCTATTTATAAACCTTTATTGAAGATTTTAATAGCCTTCTAGTGCTTCCCAAGCACTCTATACTTGAAGATCAATAAAGGGAAGCAAGGAGAAAGGTTTACTCTCAAGTAAATCTTTGTTAGAAGCCCCAAGAAGTAACATAGCATTGCTTGGGAGCTTGGTGAAAAAGTAAAGCATATCAGCTCATCAAGGAGCAGCCATCATTCAGTGAATTATATGAAATGCTATAACCTTATGAGGTAAATCGTATTAACTCAATTTAAATTTAGAAGACCTTAGTACCTCTACCAGAGACACTAGAGGTTAGATCATACTCACCAGAGACACTAGGAGTAGACCTTAGCACTATTGCCGGAGACACAAGTAGCATAAACTTAACACCTTTATCAGAGACACCGGAGGTGTAGATCATTCCTATCGGAGACATTAGAAATAAATTTAGCACTCACCGGAGACACCAAGTGTGGATAGGATTTAGAATTTTACCTTGATTGTAATTGATTTCAATTTAAATAAAATCTAATAGCTCGATGTGAGCTTTGACAATGGACGTAGGCTAAGTGTAGAATCACTATAAACCTTTGTGTTGTGTGAATGCTTGTGTGTTGCAAATTGTCTCTATCTCTCTTTCTCTCCATCTTGTCATGATCATTAGTTCATCAAGTGTTCTTTCATTATAACCATATTTACATTGCAAAAGAATATCACAATTATTTGCCATTATATAACACTTGGATCTTAATAGAAATTAATTCAACAAGATAAGTATATTAATTTTCCTGTTACAAATTGAACACTAATTAATTGAAAATTATTTAAGGGGTAATTAAAAAAATGTAAATCCTATTCACCCCCTCTAGGATCAAAACAAGACTTTCATTAGCAACTATAGATTGCTTCGTACTCCTTCATGTAACCAAATTACCTCCAACAAAGGTATAATAGCCTGAACTTTTGTCTAAAAGTGAGCCAACCCAATCAACATCAGTATATGCTACAATTTTATGATTTTCATGTTTCTGATATAAGAGTCCTTTTTTGGGACAGCCTTTCAAGTACCTCAATACTCTATAAACAGCCTCCATATAAGCTTGAGTAGGTGCATGCATAAACTGACTAATCACTCCCACTGCATATGTAATATCTGGTCTGGTCAAGGAAAGGTAAATGAGACATCCAACAAGACGCTGATATCTCCCTACATTAATTAACATGTTACTATCATCTTGTTTCAACCTATGATATGCCTTAATTAGAGTTGGACATGGCTTGCACGCAGCCATATCCACATCTTTTACAAGTCCAGTACATATTTCCCTTGGGATAAAAGGATACCCCTTTTTGATTTGTTCACCTCAACCCCAAGGAAATATTTCAAAGGGCCTAGATCTTTAATTTCAAATTCTTGAGCTAATTGGTCTCGAAGTCTGAAAATTTCACCATCATCATTTCTAGTCACAACTATATCATCCACATACACAATCAAAGTTGTTACTTTTGTTCCGTGATGTTTTACCAGCAAGGTGTGATCTGCTTGATATTGCTTGTACCCAACCTTCACCATTGTTGTCTTGAATCTCTCAAACCAAGCTTTGGGCGACAATTTTAATCCATACAACGCTTTCTTCAATTTACACACTTTTCTTTTATCATTGGAAAACTAAAAACCTGGTGGAGGTGTAATATAGACTTCTTCTTCCAAATCTCCATGTAAAAAGACATTCTTAACATCAAACTGTCACAATGGCCACCCATAATTAACTGTAAAGGATATCAAAACATGGATTGAATTCAATTTTGCTACTGGAGCAAAAGTTTCTTAATAGTCTATGCCAAATGTTTATGTATAACCTTTAGCAACTAACCTTGATTTATATCTCTCAATAGAACCATTTTCTTTGTGTTTAACTACAAATACCCATCTACATCCAACAGTTGTCTTCCCTCTAGGAAGATCCATTATTTTTCAAGTTTGATTTTTTTCTAAGGATCCCATCTCTTCCTCTATTGCAGCTCTCCAATTAGATTGTGGTAATGCTTCTTACACACTACAAGGTACAACCACAAAATCCAAAGAAGAAGAGAGCACGAAATGAGGATGACAAAGAATGATATGAAACCAAGTTGGACATGGGATGTTGAGTACATGATTTAACACCTTTTCTAAGTGGAATAGGGACATCCAACTTAGGAGGTTGAGAAAAAAACTTTACCTTGTTCAGTACTTGGTTCCAAATAAGTCTCTTGGATGGCACCTTGAGAAGGTTGTTTTTCATTTTAAGTCTTCTTTTTTCTATGGTACACCTTCAATCATGGTTCCACTTTTTTACTAGGTTCATCAAAGTAATATGGAAACACAAGTATTGGAAGAGGAACTGTATCAAATGAATCTTTACAACCATAACTCTCCCCCTGAAGAGAAGTCTGCATGGAAGAGAAGAAAGGAATAAATTCAAAGAATGTAACATCTTGTGAAACAAATCTCCTTCTAGATGGGGGATGATAACATTTGTATCCCTTCTGATTCACAACATATCCTAAAAACACATATTTGGGTGCTTTAGGATCAAGCTTGGTGTGATTATATTTAAAAACATTGACAAAACAAATGCAATCAAATGTCTTAAGAGGCAAAGAGCACATAGAGAACAAATGAGAAAGGACCTTGAGAGGAGTTTGATACAAGAGGATTCTAGTTAGTAATCTATTCATGAGATATGCAGCAGTTTGAACATCATTTGACCAAAAGGCTTTTGGTAGATGTATGATGAACATAAGTGCATGAGTTATCTCAAGTAGGGTCCTATTCTTCCTTCCAACAACACCATTTTGTTTAGGGATATGTGGACATGTAGTCTAATGAACAATATTAGACTCATCAAGATAAGACATATTCCATGAAATGTACTCTCCCCCATTGTTTGATCTGAGTATATGAATTTTTGCATTAAATTGAGTTACAATCATAGTGTGAAATGACTTAAAAGCAAAAAAAAAAAAAAAACATCACTCTTATGTTTTAATAGATATATTCATGTAGCTCGAGAGAAATTATCAACAAATGTAACAAAATATCTAAATCCAGATAAAGAGATAGTAGGGGAAGGTCCCCAAACATCTAAATGAATGAGAGAAAAGAGGAAATCACTTCTTTTATTACTCAATGGATAAATAACCCAACACTGTTTGGTCAACTAACATGGCTCACAATAAAAATTAAAACTAGAAGAACAATGAGGAGACATTTGACGCAATAAAGAAAAAGAGGGATGTCCCAATCTACGATACCATTGCAACAACTCATCTGAAGATATCAGCTTCCCTTTTATTATTGAAGATGCAACTGGTGCACCAGTGTCTAAGAGATAAAGCACGTCCTTCTCATGCCCCCAGCCAATCGTCTTCTTAGTCACCAAGTCCTGAAACAAACAATGAGAGGGAAAGAAGGTAACACAATAATCCAAATTTTTGGTCAAATGACTAACGTACAAAAGGTTTAAAGTAAACTTAGGAAAATGTAATACATAAGACAAGGATAATTTAGGTGTGGCATGAATGTCACCATGATTTGCCACAAAAAAATAAGACCCATTTGCAATACATACTTTATCCTTCCTAAAACTAATTTGGTAAGAATGAAAGAGAGTAGACATACCCATCATATGGTGGGATGCCCCTGAAACAATAATTCAGGAGGCTGGAGATGAAGAAACAGAAGCAGAAAGGGCTGACCCAGAAGTACTTGTGTGTGCAAAAGACAAGGTGAGAGCTGTAGAAGAAGTATTAAGTTGGGCAATAAAGTAGTGAAAAGCCTTAATCTCTAATTGGGATAGTCCACCTCCTTCATTGGAACTAACATATGTTGCAGGCAAGATATATAAAGATGTAAAGGCTATTGAATGGGCATTGAGACGGCCACTAAAATGACCACCACCTCAACCTCCTCTAAAACCACCACAGGATATAGTACGAGAGGAACCTAAGGTGGACAACCTTGAAGATCCCAACAATTCTCCTTTGTATGATGAGTGCGGCCACAATGCTAAAAAATTAGCTCATCTCGTTCATCAATGCTACCAAAGCGTCCACCACCACGCCCTCGTGAACCATTATTGCCACGACTATCTCTCTAAGAAGAAGATGCAAGTGCAGATTTCTCAATCACAAGAGTTCCTATGTTCATTACAACTCATCTTCTTTTCTCACGAGGAACATCAGAGTATATGTCTTGAAGTGGGGGGAGTGGGTCATTACATAGAAGATTGACCCTAACTTGTTCATATTCCGGGTTCAAACCAGCTAGAAACTCAAATGTTTGGATTTCTTCAACATATTTCTTATAAGATGTAGCAACCTTTACACATGAGGGGCGATGAGTAGTGTAATGTTCCAATTCCTCCTACATTTTCTGAAGTGATGAATTATCAATAGACAAAGGGAGATCACATCGCTTGAATTTAGCAATCCTTTGTTGCAAATCATAAAACCTTTGCCGTGTGGCCAACTTTTGAATAAGTTTGTGCCAAAGAACTCCATATTTTATGGGCTTTATCAAGAAACATACAATGTCCACTTATTTCAGGCGTCATAGAGTTAGCAATCAACCCATTACTAGTGCATTTTATGTTTTTCACTCGCTAGATTATCAATTTCACCAGTTAAATACTCCTTATTTTTCCCTTGAATGAAAATAAGAATAGATTTGGACCAAGCCAAATAATTACTCCCATTGAATTTTACTGTTGTGATTTGAATCTGCACCAAGTCTGAAATATTGGTAGCCACACTACTATCTATTGCTCCTAATCCACTAAAGGTATCACTTACCTCAAACATTGTTATGTAAAACAAGTTGTGATCTCCAACACCAAACACAAGCCAATAGACTTCACAATTTCATAACACCAATATCACAACAATAATCATGTGAAACACTCACTAAATCTACCATACATGTGTAAAAAAAGGGAAGTAAGAAGCCAAATACGATGAACTGGAAGAGTGGTTGGCGGTAACGTGAGGCATAAAAATCCATCCAATTTCTTAAAATCATAATTAAATTGAATGGGCTTTGTTCCTAATGCTTCATCACAAAAAAACGATAGGTCCTTTACAAGCAATCGACGTAAAAATTCCTAAATCAAACAAATCGAAATGTTTTTCAAAAAAATGGGATTTTCATTTTTTTGAACAAAGCAGCTCGAAAAAATACCTACGGTGATAAAAAAAAATTACCAAAATGGTGATAAATATCCATAAATCACCATGATCTAGATCCACTAAGTTTCGACTTCTGACAACATGTGTACAAGCACTGACATCAGCATACGGACACTAATGTCAACCGTATGGATGCTAACATTAGCATTGGTTTTTCAATGCTTCTTGTGTTGCTTTCACTCCAAGTATATTCACTTGGCTTTGATACCAAGTTGAATAGTAAGAAAGATAAAAAGATGAAGAAGAAGAGGAAAAGGAAGAGGAAGAAGAAGATAAAAGAAAGAGAAGAAAAAAATAATAAACGTGTGGAAGAATCCAATGTGTATATTTTCTCACTACACACTAAATCTCATTTATGTGTACATACATTAGGGTTATACTATATGGTATAATATACATTCAATACATGGTATAGTATACCTTTAATACATGACAATTATGCCCTCAAACATGTATATACTAACCTTAGTAGTGGTCAGAAACTACTATTAAAAGTATCAAAACCGCCACTAATAGTTTAGCGGCGGCCGCAGAACCGCTACTAAAAGTGGTGTCATGGATTCTTTAGGAAATGACACTAATAGTTAAAGAGTTTTAGTGGTGGTTAGCAGCTGCCACTAATTCCTAGTTCGATCCCCCTTTAGTATTTAGTGGCAACCACAATCACCACTAAAAGACATAAACTGTTGCCTCTAATACATTAGTGGCAAACACAACTACCACTAAAAGTTGTAAGATAATACATTAGTGACAGTCACAACCACCACTAAATTATTAAACTATCATCTCTATACATTAGTGGCAGTTGTACTAAAAGTTGTATGATATCAACTCGAGTACATTAGTGGCAACCACAACTGCCACTAAAAGATCTAAACTGTTGCCTCTAATTCATTAGTAACAGCTAAAACCACCACTAAATGATTTAAATGTTCACCTCTAATACATTAGTAGCAGCCACAATCACCACCAAAAGTTTAAAACTATCACATTTATTACATTAGTGATAATCATAACAGCCACAAATTCGCATTAACATCAAATATAAATGATCCTTTAGCAACGGTCTTGACTGCCACTAAAGGTTTATTTTATTTATTTTAAATATTGCCAAATTTCTTTCAGGGGTATTTTGAAGAGGTATTTTTATTAATGCGTGCATGCTCCTAATGAATGACATGATACATTCAAGGTTAAAAACACACAAGTAATAAAACCATTCAAATGTCCATCACATACACAAAGTTAGAAAATCAAAATAATAGTAATACAAATAGAAGTAAAGTTAATGTAGGAAGTACAACTAATATGAAGTATCCATTTAATAACTTTAATGAATGAAGGAACAAGAAACACAACACAGCATCTCAATTCTGCATTCATTTGTTCCTCTTCTGATCTTAAAGTATCCATCCTACAAAATTTGAAACAAAGAAATTTGTGAGAGTTTGAACATTGAACTCTTCCAAATAATATGCAAAAATTGATATAAACCCGCTATAGCTACCCCACCTCATCTACTTTCACCGTTACCTACTTCTAAACCCATTGTCAACTTAGCTCAATACACATCCCTCCCTTTCCTTTTATCTCATTTTATTAAGAATAAGTTGAAAATTCATATGTCATTTCTACCAAAATTTCGACAACATGATAATCGTAATATGGATCCCTGAGACTAAAAAGTGATCCCTATGTCACTTTATTTAATCTCCTGATAGCCCACAATTCTAAAGGAGAAAAAGCACTCTAAATATACCAATCATCCATAAAACATCACTACCGTCCACCCGACAACTCTGTATTCATCCATATAAATATAACATATTTTCTATCGTAAATATACATCAAACAAACTAAAGTACACCTAAAAAATATAAAAATAAGATATTTAAATAATGTCTAAACTGTCATGTACAGGTTATACCATCAAAATATGTCAATTACCTATCAATAAAGGGCTGATACAGCTACATAGTCACACCCTATAACCATGGCCTCTAGATATCTCCAGCATATGACAAAGTTTGTAATTAGTCCAATCATCTACTTTAAATGAATTAAAAGAAATCATGTGGTTAAGTTAAAGAAATTACCAAGACATTGACATAATTCATGAGAACCATGTAAATCAACTACGAACTAAATATGCAATCATTTCTCAAGTAACAAAATCCAAGTGATAAAATGGAGTAACTACTAGATTTATAGAGATTACACAAAAATACTCAGTATATAATTTCAAAAAATGTAGATTTAAGAACTTACGATGATGTATTCTAGACATGAAATCGTCCCGTAGTTTTGTTTGCGAGATTAGTATCGCCCCCTCTCTACACAAATAAAACTATTTTATTATCCTCCTTAATAGCATCCACTAAAACTTTTAAAAACTACTTTATAAAAGAAATAATACATGTGATATTTAATTAATTTTCGTAACTCTGCATACTCAGCATCTTTGGTTGCTTCTCACTTTGATAATCCTGTTAATATCTTCTTCAGTTCCTCATTTGATTCCTTCAGTTCCTTATTAGACTCCTTCAGTTCCTCATTTGAGTCCTTAAAATGTGTTATCTCTTCTTTCAATACATTGACCTCAAGCATCACATGTAGCACCTTTATTATGGTCAAACGATGACCCCCAAACACTGGTCAGGGTCACGTCAAATCCAAGCCCTCATACAAAACCATGTCTCTCCAGCCCATGATCTAAGAATACACGTCGGTTCGAGAGGTCGTGTCCTGCAACCCATTAGGCTGTGAACTCATCAGGAAAAATATATATATAAATGGATGAAAATTCATGTATATCATTTAAATGTATACATCAAAAATGCCTAATTGATCAGCAGAATATTTTTCAAGAACGATGGAAACTTTCTTAGATGGAATAGAATGGGCATCATATGCTCCCAGAGGTTCAGCGTGAACTTCAGTTGCTATAAAGAGGTCTTTGAAAAGAAAGGCTGGCAGAGGAAAGACAAATGAACGTAACATAATTAATCGGACAACTTATCTAGGTAAAATAGCTTGAGTTGGCAAATCAAAAGTTGAACAGGATGGGTTCACAAATAGGGAAAGGGTATGATCTGCCAAAAGCGTACCATGTTTCTTATATAATAAAATAAAAATATAAAAACACATGAACTTGGCTTAGGCTTGTTGCATGGGAGACACATGTCTACACACCACTTTAATGCATGTGTCCCGTCCTAATTTCCAGAAAATTAAATCCTTGTCGCAAGGATTTCCTTCTATTATGATGTAAGTAATAAGACTTGATAACTGATATTTTATTAAGTAGTAAATTCAAGAATTAAGATAAATTGGTTTCACATGTCATTCTTTTAACTTGGTTTCACGTTACATGGGGGTGAAGGCCTTGAATATATGTGACCTTTGGCCCTTTTTAACAAATATGCAAAGCCAAAGGGAGTTACCTTGTGTTGCATGTATATTATATAATAAGAACATGCAGTTTTCAGACTAACAGAGGTTAAAGAGGCTCAATGAATTAACAAATCAAAAGAATTTCAGCAATCAGCTGAGTACAAAATCAAGAACAGGACAGCTGTTTTATGGGGGCAGTATGCTAAATGTTGAGGATTAGTAGCACATAGAATGGCTCAGCATTGATCATTTCTTTGGGTGAAAGAATAAGCTCCTAATTGGCATACCCAATGCCCAAGGCCACCTTTAAAAATCAACCTTATGGTGCCTTTACGAATACAGGTGTGTTAGCGCCCCAGCATCAGCTTAAAAGCATACATGATGTTGTTATCTCGGTATTGTTATTTTAGTATTCTACATACATGTGCACTATATTATAAACTATGAAAATTATTTATATCAAATAAATGAAACACTTATTTGATTTGGATGATGAAAACTTCACTTAAGTAGATCAAGGCTAGTGTTAGACACTATGCCCTTAAGACAGATTTGTCCCTTGCACTGGTGCTAACGATTAAGTCAGACGTCTATCTCCTAGGATACAATGATCTTCACACGCAGAGGTAGCACTACAATCTATGTGTGGCGAACCAACTTGTGCTGTATTTTCTCTCTCACACTAACACTAACACTAATGCACTTTGAGACACTAACCCTTAAATCAAAAATTTTTGAAATGTATGAGGGACCTCTTATTTATAGAATTTTTGGTGTATGTTTGGAACAGGTGTAGGAACACAACCTTTGATTCTGTACGGTCACCAAAACACAACCTTTGATTCTGTAGAGTCACCAATAACCACCTACACATCCGTATGGAATCCACAAAACAGTGGTACCCCTTGGGACCCAATACTTATGTTCACCATTAGTGTATATAACACATAAATTTCTGAGCTAGTCCATGTGGGACTATTCAAATTTCACATTTTTACCAGTTTTACTACTGATCAACTAGGCACTTTTGGAGATAATTTTTCATTCACCCATTGATGGTTTTGAGCATCCAATCATATGGAGTTGTTCTTCTCATTGAGGTGAACACAAACCCATGTGGACCCACCTTAAATGACATCTGGGTCCCACTTTTGTTTTGGGTCAAACATAGTCACCCGATCAGATTTTACACAGAAATCTGGGTGTTTTTCAAAACCGTTTCCAACAGATGTTGCTTTCTACCTTCTGCAAGAAAAAATGATGTTGTATCAAAAAATTTCTCAGGCCACCACGAGTGTTCCTTCATTGTCAAGAAGGTTAGATGTTTAATTGTTCAATCATACCACTGCAAATGAGATTGGGATTGCTTCAACAGTCATAAGACTTCAACATAGAAATAATAAAGAGACCATAAAGGAGGAAGCACACCTGTTTGTTCTTCTAATTCATTGTGATTACCAATTGTAGGAAATGGCCAACAAAACTTCTGCTATTTTCTACGAACCTCAGAGACATATCCGCTGTATTCACAATACAGAACTTGTCAGGGAACTTCTATTTTGAATCTAGCAATCAACTTGTTAGGGAAGTTCTAGTGAGAATCCAGCAATCCATCATTTACTACATGAAAAAAAAAAAAAAAAAAAACCTACCTGACAAAAACCATCATAAGAGGACACGTGTGGGGTTCCATTGCCATACCCAACAATATGAGAGTCTAGCTGATTCAAATACCCAACAAATAATTAAATTATAGCTCACCTTGTCTTCCCTTGAAAGCTGCATCCTTCTCCAAGTTCCTCTGAACATGATATCTCTTGCTAAGAAAACACACAACATAGAATTCAGAAGTTTCAAATATAAGTATTAATAATAGCTTGAGATTATAATGCTCGACAAAGAATTTGAACATAGCTCTCAGAAATTTCAAACATAAGCATTATATATAGCCCTTAAGATGCCTAGCAAATATATGTTCTTTAGTCTCAAGTTCAATATTAGGTTCCATAAATGTCAAGATTTCGTTACTTACACAAATGTGTTTCACAATAAAATGGAATGGTAAACTATAGCACTTTTATTAACCATTTAATTATGCCTTGCAAATAATGAGCCAAAGCACACACACATAAAAGATAATGGCAAGCTATCTCATCCTCTAGTTTAAAACAGTCAACAAGATTTTCTATTTTATCTTGATAAGTAGAAAAGGACAGAGAAAGGAAAGGTTATAAGGAGCAGGTTTGACTCATAGGCTATTGGGCTTTAAGATTCAGGCCTGAAGCAGAAACTTAGAATTTGGTGAGCGAGCCGAGCTCGCCTCAATCTTAATGAGCCAACATCTAACTTAGGCTGAGCCTAGCCTGAGCTAAATCCTTGTGTGACAAGCCTGAGCAAATCTGGGAAACGCTCAGTTCAGCTTGCCTCGGCTCATCTCAGCTTGTTGAAACCCTACCCCTGAGACTTGTGGTTAAGAGTTTTTAAACTCCGGCTTATTCTACATCACCCTCCCCTGTTGCCGAGTTAGATCATTTTTGTGGTCCAGTTCACTGGTAGTTTTCCTTTTTTATAATTTCAGATCCCTAGTTAAATTCTATTGTAATTATAAAACTAATCTTAACAGCCTTATCTATCTACCATTTTGAACATGGATGACTCACAATCCTAGGAGCTGCAATCTAGATATAAATATTTTAGATGGTAGAAGTTCATTTTCTGACATCGTTAACTTTGTTGCACTATTTCTCAGCTTGCCAAGTCTGTCAAGCATAAAGATATCATTCTCTGTTGTCTAGCACGCATCATCTCTCTCAACTCTTCCAAATTTGATCCCTTATTTCTTTATAATTCAATCCAACTCGCATGCACACAAAGATAAGATGTTGAATAGTATCCATCAAATAACTAGAAAATACACATTAAAAAAATAATAAAAGGATCTAGGTGGTATAATCAAGTTCAAAGTCAACTGAGGCCTAAGATCTTTAAGGACCGAGTCCAGGGCCTCTAGTGGTCAAAGGCAACCATGAGTATAATTAGATTGGCAGAAGGAAATTAAACTGTCCACAGAACAAATTATATTGATCATGTTAAGCAATTGGTCAAATGTTGGACATTTTTTTTTTTTCACCCTAGTGAGTCCCACAAGCAGTGTAATTTGATTCTTTCTGTACAGAGGAAGTCTTATCTCCAAATTTGTATCTACTTCTTTGGTTTCAATTAGAAATTTCCAGTTTGCATATTTTGGTTCTTCCGGTGTTTTCTGTAGTATGTTTGAGGAGTATTTGGTGACTGGTACAAGCAGGCTAAACAGTGTCTCCTTTAGTCCGGAGTGGTGAACTAAGTGCTCTGCCTGCCACTGGATAGACACTTTCGTGCATTCCTTCATGGTAAAGACCATTGCCAACATATATATTTGGGTCAGTAAAATTGGTAGGTTTTCTAGCACCAAGGTTCAAAGCTGACAAGCTTTCCTGGAATTGAATATGACATCTTGGTTTTCTGTTCAACTCTGAGGAATTAAGAAGAAAAGGGTTGGTGTAATTGAAAACTGGAAGACTTAGATTAGCGTAACTGCTTGAGCCTTTGTAGTGATGGGTTAACTGTGTTTCTCGAGAGATAGGTGGGTGCAGTTCACTCGAATTTGAGTCCTAGATATGGTGGTTGGTTTGGGGCGTCATTTGCCTAGTGAAAGTGCTGAATTGTTGTGGCACAATGGATTTTTGTCAGGAAAAAAACTTGGGTCAAAGCAGTTAATGCCGATTCCTGATGTTGCTATTTAGAGTTTTTTTTTTTTTTTTTTTTTTTTTGATAGGTAATTATAAGTGAAGACAGGTTTTGGACCCAGGTCTGTGGTAATACACCTACAGACTTTACCAACTTAGCAAGCTAACATCGTCTGTTGAGATTTGCCAGGGGTTTAGGGACTTGGTGTTCTGTTGAGAATTGACTTGGAGATTGGATGTAATCGAGTGTCATGGATCCTCTACCTAGGTAGTTTTAATCACTTTGCAAGATAAAACTAGACGAGGTTATTGATAGTTCATCTTCCTACCAATTAATACAATGCGCTAATGTGAACAAGCGAACAAACTGGTGTGAAATCTAGGTTGACATCTTAAGTTCTGATGATATGTAAGATGCTGAACATGAAGTTGAATGATATGAATGGAGTGTCCACCAGAAGAACCTGAATGTCATATTCATAGTGAAGTAGTTAGAAAAATGCCATGGACGATTGAGGGATTATGATGGTAAAGTAAAAAAAAAATAGTACAAACAATACTAGTAGTCCCATACTTCTCTACAAAGGGAGTCTACAATCAAAGTGCCTCCCTAAACTCCTACCAGAACCATGCGAATACCATATCATAAACAGAAACCAAAGCGGGATTACCTCAGTTTTCATAAAAAAAATGCTAGTTGACAATGTGAATAAGTCCCTCAACAGCTTAACCTAAATCATTCGGCAATAGCCTAGAATGCATCTAAAACATGCATAAACTCTCCTCTAGTAGCAACTTTTTATTGCGACAATGTCTCCAAATAGGATTACAACTGTTAGCTTAGTATTGTTATTTCAGTATTCTATATATGTACACAACACTACAAAATATAAAAACACTTGAATCAAATAAATGAAACTACTTACTTGACTCGGATGATTGTAACTTCATTTAACTAGATCAAGACTAGTGCATGTTTAACACTATGCCTTTAAGACAGATTCATCCCTCGCACTGGTGCTTTCAGTCAATTCCGATGTCTACCTCACAGGATACAATGATCTTGCACACACAGAAGCAGCATTACAATGTGTGTGTCTTGCGAACCAACTTGTGTTTTCTTCTCTCTTACACTAACACTAACATGGATTCATTATAACACTAATAGCTTGATCAAAAATTGAATGAATGAAATGATGGAAGGACCTCTTATTTCTAGATTTTTCGTGTCTGTTCGAAACAGGTACAGGAACACAACCTTTGATTCATAACAGTCACAAATGATCAATAAATGCAACTTAGTAGCCACCTATACATCTGTACGAAACAAACATGTGTGAAAGGGAATGATTTAAGAGACACCTACATGTCCATACGGAATGAACATGTATCAATAAGTGTGATTTAATAGCTACATTTGTGTCTATTGTGTTTGTAGGGACATGTTCTATGGGAGAAAGCAAAAAGAAAAAGAAAAATATTATATATTAATATTTTTAACCTGTCTTGGTTCGGCGTGCGTGTGTGTTTAAATATAGGCCCAGTTCATGTTGGTTAGGTCCTCCCCCATCCACAAAACAGCAGTGCTCTTTGGGGCCCAAACTTATGTTCATCATTAATGTATATGAACACACAAGATTTTTTGGGGTAGTCCATGTGGGACTATTCAAATTTCACATTTTTATCAGTGATCAATAAGCACTTTTGGAGACAATTTCTCATTCACCCATTGACGGTTTTGAGCATCCAACTATACGGAGTTGTTCTACTCATTGAGGTGAACACAAACCCATATGGACCTACCTCAAACAACATGTGGGTCCCACTTTTATTTTGTCTCAAACATAGTCAAACGATCAGATTTTTGCACAGAAAAATCTAAGTATTGTTCAAAACCGTTTCCAACAACAACCCAAATCAGAATACAAAGGTGTTTTTCAATCCCAACCATATGCTGAACTTCTATAAATTTACACCCAAGTATCTAGCATGACATACCAATAATGAAATGAAACTTAAATAGAACAGAATAGCTAATAATTCATGGAATCACGTGGAAATGAAGGCTTAGGGGGGGTGATTTGGTTTTCTTTTGAAATTTCCTCTGCTGAGGTTTGTTTTCCAGTGAAGGGGGTGAGATAAGGGAAAATTACAGTTTGTGCGCAGCAAATATACTATCAGTGTATAAAGAAAAAATGCTATATACAACAAAAGCTGTCATGAGTTGTAAAGTGTGCAGGTTTTTATTGAAGATGTCTTATGATCCACTTGACAATACTTATGCAGGTTTACTGAATCATACTCAAGCATCCTATCGAGCTTTTTTGAGCCCACCACACTACGTCCTGAGATAAAGTAAACTTCTGAGATCCCTGAACAGTGCCCTAGTGTACTTCAAATGAATGGATTATGGAATCATTCAAAAAAAAAAGTTCCTTTTGAAGGCAGTTTCTATTTAATGTTATTTAAGTTTGTTGCATAGTATTTGTTTTCATTTCTATATTGATCAACAAGGGTCCTAAAACAAGGCTGTATCCTTAATATGAACCGGAAAATCCGATATACATTCAACACATAGAATGATTTTTTATATGTGATGCCTACCAAGAATAAATGCATAAATAAAGAGGAGGTACTGTATAAAAGAACCAATGAATGGAATCAAATTAGAGAGATCTAAAGTAAAGATTATCAATTCTTAAATTATTTATAGTAGGGATCCACGGGGTCCAACAAAATGTTAATCGAATACCTTTTTTTAGCATAGCCTTGCCTTTATGGATGTTTTTCCAAGCCCAAAAAGAATTGTTTTGAAGATTGGAATCAAGAAAACCAATTGAGTTGATCTTTGTTTTTTTTTTATTGTTGTACTCTATGTTTTTTTTTTTTTTTTTCTGAATTTTCTCATTTTTTCCTATTAATAAAAATCAGTTATTCATAAAAATAAAGTATAAGGATTTAAGAAACCGGATCCAGAGAGCCTCAAGATTTTTAAGGATCCTCCCAACTTGTTTGGCCAACAAAGCCTTATTAATAGGATGGAGATTTCTAAAATCTATCGCCCAACTTTTTTTGCTTTTCGTAAAGTTATCCCAACAAATCCAACTTAATTTCTTCTTAGACTCATCAGTATCTTACCAAAAATTTCTTTGAGAGGAATTCAAAGAATTACAAATATTTTTTGGAAGCACAAAACATGACATAGTATAAGAAAGGATAACAGTAACCACCGACTTGAGCAAAATCTCATTCCCTGCATGAAGCAAAAAAAATTCTTTCTAACCTTGGATTCTATTATTATTTCTCTCATTAATAAATGCAATGAGACTTAATTTATTTCTTCCTATGCTAGAAGGCAGATTAGATTATGCTTAATATGAAAGGCATCTTGGACTGGCCTCCTAATCTGACGTTGGGTATTGGAATTGAAGTAGAATTCAAATTTATCGTGGTTAATAATCTTCCCTGAGACAAGACCAAATCAGAGAGATCAGATTTATCATGGTTAATTATTTAATGCTTATTGATAATTTAAGCACTTATTAAAGAGATCGAGATATTTGTTTTACTACAAAAGTTTTTGTCTTAAGAGAAATGTGAACCAATAACCACCCATTAAGTCACACTTATAATAGAGAAGTTTAATTGGTACAATATTGTTTATGTACATGTCACAACAAGCCCTAAGCATGTATTATCAAACTTTTGGGATTGCCTCATCTAATATCACGTGGGTTCCAAATTGGTCCTATACGAAGTGAAATAAATAAAAAATAAATAAAAATAAAGATGTAGTGACTACATTCTAAATGTAAACGTTCTGGGTATTTTCATACTTCTATTAGAAGGATATTTTTGGTTAGGCCTGTCAATCCGGCCAGGTTGGGCTGGGCTAAGGTTAACCCGAATCAAGCCCGAAGTGTTATGTCTGAGCCTAAACTCAGCCCAAGATGTTTTGCCCAAACTTGATCCAGTTTCATAAATCAAGCTTCAGGTAGAGTATGGGCTGGCCCGAAGATAAACATCCCAAACCCTAAAAATGTTGAGCCCTCTTCTTAGCAGCCTCTTGAAGATGCTTCTCCTTCGTAGCAACTGGACTAAAAAAGCTTCTCTCTTTGCACACTTGTGGGTGAGCTTCAAAAAGAGAGTGAAGAAGCTTTCTACTATGCACTCAATAGAAGCGCAGACAAAGAAGAAAGCCTTGCTGGCAGGAAAGAAGACAATAATGGTTGTTTTGGCACCGCATAGAATGCAAAGCTTGCTTGCCTTCTTGAATGGGGTTTAACGTTCTGAGGATGAGGCTTTGAGGGTTTTATGGCTACAGCACATGATCAGAAAGGTTGTTCTCATCACCTGCATTT
>JAOXJP010079500.1:0-15026 GCA_025762735.1 Platanus orientalis
GGTGTGTGGTTCTTATAAGGAGGTGGGGGGATTGAGAGGGGAGAGGTGAGGTGGTGGGGCCCATGTCAAGTGGGTGGTGGAGGAAAGGAGGTGGAGTAGTGGTCCTAGGGTCTCTACTGATTCCAAATGAGTGGTGTAGGGTTTAAAAATGGTTTCAGGGGCATTTTGGGTAAAACTGGTAATTTTTTTAAAAGAATAATGATTGTTTTTTTTTAATTTTTCCCCTTTACTGTCTGGGATTACTTTTTGGGCTTTATAACTCTAAACTTCTTGAGGTTTATGAGTTTTTTGCATCTCCCAGATAATCTTGTTGCAACATAGCTGTCGAAATCGAATTTAATGTAGGGTAAGTGGGTCAAAACTGACTTCGAATGACCCTAAAATGACTCATACCTATGAGGAATGGGTAAAAAGGTAAAATTGATTTTTGAAATGCTCATATGAAAGATAGTCCTTAAGATTTATGAGCCATAGGCTCTGACTGTTCACAAATAAAATGTCTGAGCTAAAAGTTGTCTAAAACCCTGAATCGTCCCAGACCAAACTCCACGTGGATTTGTGAGAGGTTTTTCCTGGGTTTGAATGGGGTATAATGGTAACCATGGTTGTTTAGATCTTAGAGTTACGATTCTATGGGGCTTGACAGGCAGAGAATCTGATTCCTGGTGAATTTTCGGGAGATTTTCGAAGGAAGGTCACTTGATCAAGAAATGTGCCTTGGGTTGGTGAAGAATTGGGTCATCGAGCTATGCTGGGTTTGTGAAATGATTTCTCCATTAGGAAATTTATCGAAGATCTTGAAAAACCTGGAAAAAAAATGAGCTTGACCTTGAAGGATTTGGACTTTCAAAGAGTTCTCGGGGGCTCACCGAGTGTTCATGACTGATAAAAGTGAATTAGTTGTATTTTAGGGAAAGAATGGGATGATTAGGGGACATTGTACCCCTTAGGGTTTTTTTAGAGATATTTAGGGCTGATCAGCTGAGTTTCTGATTTGTGTTAGGCTTTCAGGGTTTTTTCAAGAGTCTGATTTTGGGGGAAAATAGTGTATTTTGAGTGTGGGGGCAAAATGATAATTTTTTTTACCCTTTTGTGCCTCAATTTGGGAATGTTAATGAAGAATAGAGAATCCTAGAAAAAATGAGTTTCATAGCTCATAGTTTGAGGTCTTTGGAAATACAGGGCTAAAATGGTTATTTGTCAGCCCTTTGGGATTTTGATGTCAGAGGCCTGGTAAAAGTTGCTAAATTCCACATGTCTTCACTGTAGAGAATATTTTTGAGAGTTGTGGAGAAAATGAGTTTGAATAGGCTGTGATTTGAACTTCTGAGGGTGTAGGGGTAAAATGGTAATTTGTTAGCCTTTCGATGCTTCAATGTGGGAACGCTTATGAAGGTTAAACAATTCAAAATGTCTTTGTTGTAAAGGGAACTTTGAGCAATGAGTTCAATAGGAATTTATTTGGGTTTTCAAGGAAATAAGGGTAAAATGGTAATTTGCCAGCCTTTCGATGCTTCAATGTGGGAAGGCTTGTGAAGGTTGGCAAATTCAAAGTGAAATAAGGATGTTAGTTTGAAGCTTGGACCTAGGGTATTTTCTGGAGAGATTAAGGTTGAGTCTGATTGATCTTTGGGTGGAGTTTGGATATTGACATTGCATTTGCGACCAAAGTTTCCTTTAAGAATGCCAAACTATTTGGGGTTCAGAGGGGGTCTAGGATCTGACTTTGTTTCTTGCTGTAATGAACCCATCTAACTCCATTAATTAGCCTGAGTTAAAATTTGGGTGCTAACAGTGCAAGTGAGAACTCAAGCAATAGAGTACCAAGGAACTGAACCGGAGAGAGAAGGAAGCCCCCATGTATGTCATTTTTGTGTTTTAAAAAAAATGAAATTCGGTGCCCTATTCGGAAACTCTAGTCCGAGTAGACCTTGTGTTGCTCGGACATACTTTCCAAGCAAGCCTTGTGTTGTTCAAACAGCCTTTCCAAGCGACACAAGGGTTGCTCAAACAAGATTTCCGAGCAACACAAGGCCTTCTTAGAAAGTTTGTCCGAGCAACACAAGGGTTGCTCCAAAAGTCTACCAGAACAGGATAAAAAAATTTAAAAAAATAATTAAATTGAAATATTAATTTATTTAGTATATTACTAAATAGTTTACATATTAAATTTTAATTATTGTGATTATAGCCCAATGTCTCGACCTAGTGTAGCAAGGCTTATGATGAAATGATCGTAAATTCAACTTATGACTTCATCACATACGAGGTAAAAATCAGTCTGTAGTATACGTTATTGTTATTGGATCAATTAATCATTGTGTTCTCCCTCTCTTGTGCATATATTCAGAAGTCAGGCGGCCTTGATTAAGTGGGCAACAAATGTTGGAAAGAGGAATGGATTGTGATTGTCATTTTGAAATCAGATTCAGGTGGTGTTGTGAGAAAACTAAGTCTAACCCTAGGATGTGAGAGGAGTGGATGGTACAGATAAGACAAGAGGTCTAAAAATGTCTATGTGGATGCGAAGGTTAGGAGAACGGATACAAAAAAAGTGAATGTCAATTTCAATTGAAGGGCAAAAAGTTGCTTATTGATGATGACTAGATGTTGGAAGTTATATGCAGGGTGTAACACCCCACATTCCACTTAAAGGAACAAAAATGTAATTTTATTGTTACAAGGGTAAATTTTTCATTTTGCATGTTTAGATAAACTTTATGGTGATTTAGGAGCCCCTGGTATAAAACCCAAGTTGAACCACAAACTACTCATGTTTAAAAGTTATCATGGTTTCATAATTAAGGTAACTTTCTGAGACAACTGACATCAATCCTAAGTGAACTAGAGTCTGAGTCATACGTTGTTAGAAATTTCTTCAAGTCTTCTTTCCAACGTAACAAACGATGCCCAATTTGAAGTTTTCTCTAGAAAGTTATGGCCATTTTCCCACAAGGTGTTTTTGCATTAAAAAATCTAGGCAGTTTCAAGTTCTGCAAGTTGGGTTTCCCAAACACCACTCGGGCGCTCGAGGTGCACAACTTAGGATGCCCTAGGGTCATGGGGGGTGCCCCAACTCCTGAAGGTTACAAAAAAATAAGTCTGAAATTACCCCTCAAAATGTATTATGTGACGTGGCACTTGCTCATTGGTTCCCCAAACGTATGGGATCTCATCATAGACAAGTTATAATCCTAGTAACACCTTAATTATGTCATTTTGTCTCATTAGAACAAAAAGGAAGAAAGTTAGAAAGATTATGACAAGTTCTTGAGCTAAGTGTGAGAGTTCTTCCCTAATTGGGTAAGTTTCACTCTCAACTTTGAAAATATGCTAAGATAGCTTGTTTTCTTCCTAGATTTTCCTTCTCTATCTAATATATGCTAAATATAACCATTTTACAGAAGTTAAAGGGAAGGGGAAGGAAGTTTTGGAATTCCTTCAAACTAAGGATTAGGAGCTTGGGTAAGTAGTTACATAAATCTTACTCTCTTTTTTTGCTTGTTCTTAGAAGTCTTGTTATGTTGAAATCTTGAGTCTAAGAATGTTTTCGCATATGCTTGTGAAACTTTTTGTTAGAACCTTAGAAACCCTAACTTTTGTAGTGATTTGTGATGAGATTTTGCCATATTATGCTAGGATCTCAGAAATCCCTAATTTAATTTATAAAGAAAAGTTTTTTTACATTATATGTAAATGCATTTCTTTAAGATATTGGATTCCATGAATTTTAAATGCTTATAAGTTATAATCTATGAATCTATAGTCTCCATGATAGTTATTAATACATGAAAGGCTTAGTTTGTCCTGAAAAGTATAGATAATTGAATTAAAATTAAGCATCTCTTAATATAGTATTGTAAGAATGAAGAAATAGATTTGATTAGATATGTAGAAATTGATTATGATGCATATTGACTCTTATTAGAATGAAAATAGTTTATGGTGTTTTATAAATTACTTAGGGATTGTTATGGAATGATTCAAATGAGTTATGAGTTGGGATTATGGATGATTGGAAAGCATGTATAATATGATTGTTATTGAAACTCTCACTTATGTTTGGTGTATTAATTATATGATGTTTAAAAGTATAATAATAGGCAAAATTTCATGATTTCCTATTGAATAAGCTAGAGAATGATTTGTTGATGTTTCATATGTCCCTTATTACACTAGCAAATATATGGTTTAAAGATAGATGTAAAATGCTTAATGATTGTTATGTAAATGTTTTAATGAATCATGTTTAGGGGGTTATGAATGATTGGAAAACATGTGTAATATGTTAGGTGTACCTATTACACAATGTTTGAAAGTGTAATAGTATGCAAAAATTCTATGATGTCTTATTGATTGAGTTATAGTGATTTGTTGATATTGCCTATGCATATAATCATGTTAGTAAATGTATGATATAAAGTTGGATGCCTTTTGATGATGCTAGTAAATGCTTATAATAATAGATCTCTTCTATATTACTAAGTTAATGAATGTAACATGTGAATGGTATATTTTCTAATATCATGATTAAAGAATGCTTCATGTTGTGATATAAAGTAAATTGGTCATAAATTAATGGGGAACGAAATGGTAAAAAGAGACTCAAGAAAACACAAAGGAAGGTAAGTAAAAATGTCAAGATGTAAATGTCATATTATTGAGAATAAGTGAATATTGAAATAAGATAAATAGGGAAAGTAGATACAAATGTCTAATAAAGACTGTCTCACCATATAATGAGCTAAGTGATGACTATAAAATGATGATAAGTTAAAATGGCTAAGACATAAAAAACAAATGTATGAATGGCCCTTGCTATTGGACAATAATACAATATGCCAATGGCCCTTGCTATTAGGGAATAATACAATATGTCGATGCTCCTTGCTATTAGGATGATACAATATGTCGATAGCCCTTGCTATTGGGGAATAATACAATATGTTAATGGTCATTGCTATTGGGATGATACAATATGCCAATAGCCCTTGCTATTGGAGAATAATGCAATATAATAATGGTCCTTAATATTGGGATGATACAATATGTCAATAGCCCTTGCTATTAGGGAGTAATACAATATGTCGATAGTCCTTGTTATGTCGATAGCCCTTGTTATTGGGTAATAATGCAATATGCCAATGGTCCTTGCTATTGGGATGATACAATATGTCGATAATATGCCAATGGCCATTGATATTGGAGAATAATACAATATGTCGACAGCCATTACTATTGGGGAATAATACAATGTGTCAAAGTATAAAGTAAAAGTAAAGGTCTCATTATTAAGAATAAGGAAAAGTATGTAAGAAGATAAGAAAAATTATAAAAAAATAAGCTACATCAAGAAGAAAGGGAAAGTTCACAAATTATATTAGGAAGTAAAATGTCAAGATAAGAAATGAAAGCACATAAGTTTCAAAAGTAATAAAAATTTCACAAGATAAGTAAGAATAAGTAATATGAAGGCCCTTGTCATTGAAAAATAACACAATGTACCAAAGTGTAAGCAAGTGAACTAAAATATAAGTAAGCAAAATAAAATATGAGCTAGTGAAACAAAAGTGTAAATAAGTGTAAATGATGGCCTTTGCTATTGGGGTTATAATTCAATATGCCGAAAGTCATTGCCATTGAGGAAAAAAGAAACGAAACTATGATATACTATGTTGGAAACCCTTATGTAGGTTGTGTTTTGTTATGTTGGAGACCCTTATGTGGGTTACACGATTTGTTCTGTTGGAGACCTTTCATCTTTTATTTATATTATGTTTTATTATGTGTTAGAGATCCCTATGGGATGGCTCATGATATATAACACTTAGCATGTGCCATGTACCACTTAACATGCAATATATAAATTTCTAAATTATGTAAGAAAAGTGGATATGTATGATAATCTCCCTCTTGGGATACAATTCGATGCTATAAAAAAATCAATGATAAATATTAAATGACCAATGAAAAGTGATAAATAAAATCCTAAGACAAGGACAATGAAAATTAATGAGTGATATGTAAAGAAATGATAAATGATAAGTAACATATTATAAATAACAAGTAAGAAGGTGAATGATTATGTACTAAGATTAAAACAGACTCGTTGAATATAGAAGTAGAATTTCATGTCTCATTATACAAAGGTGTTATTATGATTGTTAACTACTTAAAACTGATGTATGTTTAGTTTGACATGATTTGAATATGCATACTCATATTAGAAAAGTATAGTTTGTGCATGAGAAATGAATAGAAATGCCCATTAAGACGTACATTAGGAATCTTTACTATGAATGAACTATGAAATATTTATCATATGATGGCAAACACATATTGCCATGTATATTACCAATTGTAGATGTGAGAAGAATGTCATGTACAGATAAAATCATGCATATTGTCACATATAGCTATGACAAGAATGTCATGTGCATGTAGAATCATGCATATTACCATATGTGGATGTTAAAAAATGTCATAAATAAAAAGAAGCATGTGAATTGTAATGCCTAGTTCCTACATGGAGAATAATGATGATGAATGTTTAGATCTTGTGATGTCTAGTAAATGATGAATATATACTAGCACATGTCTACACGCTTGGAATTGATATGTATTCTATATAAAGATATATTTAGTATTTTATATTAAAAGATTCATGTTTTGCCCGTCTGATTTCCATAGTAGATTTTGTATACTTAGTTATGAGCCATAGATCTCACCCATCCATACCATTTTTTTCAGGTGATGTTTAATGCAGGTACACCATTTGGAGCGCCTAGAAGTTGAAAGGGAGGCATGCGGTTAATGCTTTCTCTTTTAGTCATTTTAGTTCGTTGTTAGACTCTTACTTTATATTAAACTTTACAGTGAGTTGTATTAAGTTTGAAGTTTAGACTTTGAGACTTGCAGTTTTGTGATTTTATATTTAAGATGTGATGATGGGAGTTAGTGACATGATAGTTGGTATGTTTATATATTATGGTTTATTTTCGCTGCACTTTTAAGATTATGGTTAAATGTAATAATTAATGATTTCACTACTTATGTTGTTTTAATGTTAAGGTTAAGTATTCCATGAAGATCATAGGTAAAAGGTTTAATTTTATAGCCAATTTTGTATGAATTCGGTTTAGTAGTGACCCAGTTTCATGCCTAAATAAAGTAATGAATTTTGGGGTTACTACATGGCATGCATAACGACCCAGTTGCATATCATCTAAAGGGTCACTCCTATATTAGTAGATTGTCCAAGAATTAGTACTCATTATTAAAAGACATGTCCAAAAATAACGTGCGACTAAAAGACATTTTGGTCACAATGAAGCAAAAGGATCCCCTCAATACAACTATAATGAAGACAGTCTATAATGTACGGCACAAATATAAGCTAAAAGAGAAGTCTAGGAGATCTCAGATGCAGTAATTATTGGCATTATTGGCTAAACACAAGTACATCATGTGGAACTATATAAGTGATGATAGTGAGACTGTCACCGACTTATTTTAGACACACCCAATCAGTTTGGATTTATTACATTGCATTCTCACATGTGTTACTCATAGATTGTATGTATAAAATGAACAAATATCATACGCCCCTCCTAGAAATTGTTGGAATGACATCTACTGACATGATCTTTGTGGCGTTTGTGTTTCTACAACATGAGAGGGATGACAACTTCAATTGGGTCCTGGATGTCTTGCATAGTATTATAGATGATAGTGTCTTGCCCCATGTCATCGTGACAGATAGGGAGTTGGCCCAAATGAATGCTATCTCACAAGTGTTTCTCACTACTATACATCTGTTGTGTAGGTGGCATATCAATAAGAATGTGTCTGCAAAGTGTAAGAAGTTATTTTCGATAAATGAGATGTGAGATTTGTTCATGACATACTGGAATCTAGTGGTTGTGTCACTAACATAAGAGGATTACCATAACCACATATCACTATTAGAGAAGTAGTTCAATGTGTATATAGGCGCACATGACTACGTGAGGAGTAGTTGGTTAGATACCTACAAGGATAGGTTTGGTATCGCATAGACGGACCTAGTTATGCATTTGGGGGCCACAACGACAAATAGGTAAGGTTGTTGTTTTTTTTTTATTTTTTAGTCTACTAGACTAGTATGATGATGCAGTGGCTCCACATACTCCTTGTCTTGATGCCAATGGGGCAAATTAAATGATTTGTCATCACCCAAACTTCCTTAGGAGCCGCATCAGATGATAAGGCTCCATGATGGCAAGACATTTAAGCATGCCATGGTAGTATGCAACATCAGGTAGTGGGTGATACTACCTACAATCATCGTACGATGACCATATGATCAGCACAAGTTAAAATATACGTCAAACAAATAAAAGATAATTACAGGAGAATGAGATAGTACTAAACTATAATACTATATAAAAATAAACACAATACCTAGTGGGGAGCCCCATGCATCAATGGACTCTAGGAGTGCCTTCACAATGCACAATGCTGGATGTGTGGTTGGTGGGACAAATTATACATGTTCCGACGTGGAACAATGAGGGGAAAGTGCTCGTATATCTACCCATCCATCAGTGTAAGGTACCTGGTGATCTGTCATACCTCTGACATTATGGCAACCCCCAACTACCAATATAAAAATGCCAGAGCAGCAGCTCCCCACGTGTAAATATATACATGATCAAGACCCTCTAAGCACTATAGGTAACCGACCGGCACCCGACTTGTTGTTTTATCCGTAAACAGTGTCCACCCAATCAAATACTACAAGTATGCTCTGGCAGAGCATCTAATCACCTCCACGCTAGACTCGTCACTCACCCTCCCCTCAAATCTGCTTCATAGCCACTCCATCTTGACTGACTAGCCAGGTGCAGATCCAAGCTCCACGCTAGCCTCCTCCTCTGCTACTCCAAGTGCACAGGATACCAATGTTTGTGTCTTCTGTGTCAGTACGATGAAGTCAGTATTCTCAATCACGAGAATAGAAAGTAGCGTGCTCACATCATTAAGTGTAATAGTCATCTCCCCGAACGGCATGTGAAAAATGTTCGTCTTGGGGTACAATCTCTCAACAAATGCAAATATGATGACACAACTCACTATCTAGTAGGACCAGTGAACCAGTGGGAATAGTCTGGAATGCTCAATATATCCCAGCCATATCCCATTCTCCAAACCTGAACGTTGGAATGCCCACTTTGCTACCTTCATCACGTGGCCGATACACTTTAGCAACAGCCGCTCCTGTAATTAAAACAAATACTATTAGTACACCTGGAATTAATAAGTAAAAAATTTTAATCTTAAAAACATTATCTCATGTTTCCATATAACTGCAGCAACGTGTGTAGCATAGCTAGTGAGGAGTGTCGTGTCTGCAGGTGCTTTGGGGATAACACCTCTCCAGCATCCTCAGGTGCCTCTCCAACATCCCCAAGCGCCTCTCCTGCATCATGCTCCTCAACAGGAGGCTCTACGTACGAGCAGCTAGTAAATGTCACATAGGAGTCTCTAGACAGGTCGACCCTCTCTATAACCCGACATTGGTGGGCAGATGCAATAGGTACAAAGTAGTCATCCCCTACATCTGTATCTGTAACATGTCATATTGTGTTAGACATGCACAATAACGAAAAACATTGCATGTGAACAATAAATTTATTATTAAATTTTTTTCTAACCATTTTACAAATAATTTAAAGTTATAAAATAATATTTTTTGTAATTATAAAAATTAATAAGATTTTTAATATAATCTGTAATAGATTTATATATACTTTTAAAATATTTTACAAATAAAATAAGTTTTCTAAAAATTAAATTAATTTTTAGATAATTTTTATATTATATTATAAATATATTTTTAAAAGTATTAAAAAAAATTTATGTTCGGCCTAGCTAGCCGAGCAAGATTGTCCCACTCAGACAGGCCAACCGACAAGGCCTATCCTGCTCGACTGGCCTGTCTGAGCGGGATAGTCCTGCTCGGACCGGTGATTCCGAGCAAGGTGTGCCACAACCTCCATTTGAAACAAAAATAAATAAATAAATTTTCTTGCAATTTAAAAAAAAAACAGTTTTTTTCACTTGGATAAGCCAGCTAAGAAGGCCTATCTCACTCGGCTAGCCTGTCCGAGTAGGATAGTCCTACTCGGACATCCTGCTTGGACTGGTGATTCCAAGCAAGGTGTGTTGTAACCTCCGTCTAAGACAAAAATAAATAAATAAATTTTCTTGCAATTAAAAAAAAAAACAGTTCTTTTTCAAGAAAATAAACCCTAAACTTTAAAATATAAAATAAAATAAAAAACGACAAAATACATACATGTCCGGCCAATGCCAGCCGCTACCATCCTCCTTTCTAGCCTTGTTCTCCCAACCACCGTTATGTGTCGTTATTGTCCACTGGCCATCTCAGCTCTTGCACGAACATTAACATTAGATTGAAGGAGATGAGGGAAGGAAAATGGGTTTCAAAGTTGAAAGAGAATGTGAGGGAGAATGAGAGGTGTGTGAGAAGAGAGTTAGGTTGAAGGAGATGAAGGGGCCTTAGAAAAAAGAGAGGTGTGGGAGGGAGCTGTGGGGGTTTTGTACAAGGTGTGGGAAATGTATTTGTGAAAGGGTATTACGGGAAGTACGGGAGGGGTTCTTAAAATTAAGGTGTTCTTAGAAAAGATGAAAAATGAGGACGACTCAGAAATTTGATTGGTACGAGTAGAAGCTCCCTATAAGAAGGATCTAACCTATTATATATATGCCAAAAAAAAATTATGGGAAGGCGTCTTTTATGATTCTGACATTAGAGAACTAGTTAGTTTATTTGTTTAGTAAGTTGCAATTCTTAAATCTTTTTGTTTCTATCGTTAAGAGAGAGAGAGAGAGAGAGAGAGAGAGAGAGAGCGCTACGTCTCAGCTATTAATATTCCTAGAAACCTTCTCTATGCATATTCTTTCCATTTCCATTAGTGTATTTTATTACCCTATGGTTCACATTAAAGCATGTTATCTTTATTATGTTGCAATTTGAGCCAAATCGAAGAATTTTTCCTGTTTTATCCACCATTTCATCAGATCTGACCGGAGGTAGGTGAATTCTGGTTGTACAAGTTATTGTTTTAATCTGAACGGAAGTTATAACCATTCCAAACAAGTGCAAAAATCTTTATAATGGTTGCTTAACCTTCTAAAAACATAGATTCAATGAAGGAGTGTGAAACCCGTTTCACAATAGTTTCATTGGCTTTGTAACGATAGGTTTAGAAATTTCAACAAAGGTGTAAAACAGATCAAGTCATTTTGAACGATTAAGTGACTAACAAATTTAGTAAAAAGTTTTTCCCACTTGAATTTTCTTAGTGGGTATGCCCTTTAACTGTTGCTGTACATGTATACTTACGTATATCTTATGTCCAACACTGTGCATGGGAGTGTTCTATAAGAATAATCGCTGGATGGAATTTATCTTTTTCTTTATTAATTATATAGAGAAGTTAGATCACATACTTTCTTTGTTATGATTCAAGCTATGGTGGATGATACCTTGGATGGGGAATTACAGAAGTGATGCTCCCATTCAGCTGGAAGTAAGGGAAGACCAAAATGTTTTTGCTTCTTATGGATCTAAATCCTATATCCTCGATCTCATTGCCTTTGTTAGATGGTGAATTTAAAGCAGCTTATTTTACAATGTGTATTGGTTCAAAACACGGTCTCAACTCTTTTAGTCATAGCCAAACAATCTGAAATAATGAAACACAACAGTTTCCCAAAAAAATTTATGTAGTTTACATGGCAACTGCAACAGCAGCATCAACAGGACAAAACTGTGTTAAGAAGCCCAAATTTATGAAATTAAAGTTTTTATTTTTATTTATTGGTACTGGGCTATATTTTTTGGATTAAGAAAGCTATTGTTTTTCTTTCCCATCATAATTTTAGTCTCATGTTGATAAGCCGGATGATGACGTGGTTGTGAACCATATGATGCTGCTCTTCATGATTATGACTTTATGAGAGCACTTAAATGAATTGTTTCTCTTTCATTCATTCAACTGTAGACAAGGATATAAAATGTCATCTTCTACTTTTATTTCTAAGGGCTATTAAGATATATAAAAAATGGTTTTCTTTTTCTCACCTCTTAATACTTTTATTTTCTGATATTTAAATACAACTAAATTTTTTAAAATCGCTTTTGATCCTTCTATATATACATCTTTTCATAATCTATATCGTTTTTCTTTAATCAGTTTTCCATTCATGTATCATAACATAATCTATAGTCTCCCTACCCCAATTCTATCCTATGTATTTGGATTTTTTTCTTTTTTGTTTGTAGTTTAAAATAGTATTATCTCTGTAATCAACGCATTAAACTAAAATTAGATCAAAGAAATACAAAATAATCCACATGGCCCCTGCGAAGGGTTCATGATTAGTGTTCTCTCACTATATCAAAGGAAAGGTGGAAATTTGAGTCACCATTCTCTCTAGTCACTGGCCCATTAAAACATGCATTGTACTTGGACATGAAAAAGGCTGAATGAATTTTTGGATAAATAAGAGCATCGTATTAGGTTTTGTTCATTATTAAGGAGAAGACTTCCTTTTCTTTTTTTCGGTAAGAACACTTTTTAGTTGGTGAGTCTGGATCCTAAAATAAGTAAAAATACATTAACGACACTCACAAGAATGTCGCACTGTAAACAGTCAGTTGCACGTTAATGTAGTTTAACTTAATGTGGCCTAGATCTTTTTGCTGGGTGCCTACTGCCTATATACTACTCTAGCCACGTGTGGAGCGACGTTTGGATTGACCACTTATGGGCTTAAATCATCTCATATCATTTTTACCAAAATAAATAAATCATCTCCAGTTTGACAGGAAAAATATCACACTGGGTAATGACCTTTTTTATTATAAATCTCCAGTTTGACAGGAAATGTTAGCAATTAACGTGTGACAAGCATGTCTCAATAAATACATAGCAGGTTAAAGAGTTATAGGAGAATGATTGTCTGTTGTTTTAAGACAGACCTCAATGCACTGTGCGTGATCGTGCATTGATTGATACATGATGTGAGATTATTCGAACTCACCAGTCAGTCTAGATTAGTTGTTTGGCTACCATATATTGTCTTTTGCCATAGTATTTAAAGTCATAAAACTGTAAATAGGGCTGTCAACACAGTGAATATAGGCATATTTGTATTCGATATGTTTAGTTTACATGTACATTCGAATTTGAACCGATATTTGATAGAAATTTTCAAAAGGGCTTCAGCCTTTGAATTCAAATTTATCAAATATCTGGAAAAAATATATATGAATTTTTTTGAAGATTTCTGAAAAAATAAAAATAAAAGGAGATGATTAAGAAGAACAAGAAGAAGAAGAAGAAGAAGAAGAATAAGAGGGAAATGAAAAGAACTCACCGGAGTTGGAGTCGTTGTTGTTGTCTCCATCGTTCGTTGAGGTACAATTCCTTGCACAGTCCTCTTGATACCTCTCCATCTCTTTTATCTCTCACTCTCCACCGAATAGTGAATAGTGAAACCCATGTTATGATTGGTTCTCCTATAGCCAAACAATTAAGGGAAACAATAGGAAAAAAAAAAAACAAACAACACACACACACACACACACAACGATGAACACACCACAAAACACACAGGATTTACGTGGAAAACCTCAAATTGGGGAAAAACCACATAACCGTAGAGAAAGCTTCATGATTCTTGGAAGATCAAGAGTTCTCTCTCAATTTTTCACAAAACCACAACCCTTTCACGCTCTTCATTTTCCTTTCACTCTTTCTATCACCTCTTAACTCTAGACAACATTAAAGACAATCTATAATACATAGAAGTCGAGTTTTCCCGGTCCCTTGCCCTTTCTCACACCTTCTATTTCAGTTTCTCGTGACAGTGTTTTCTGCCTTTGCCTCTGAATCAGTCCAACATGTTTGAATCAGTTTAGGTTGGATAAGTTCAGCATGTTTAGATTAGTCCAAACATGCTCTGTAAAAACTCTGCTAATGTAACACACCCTACACATGCAACACATAGTGTACACACTGGGGCAGAGGCAGGATTTTCACGTAGGGGGGGCAAGCCAAAGGATTATGTGTGTCCCCTTAACGGATGCCAATGGTGCGCCCACAATCAAAGGCTGATACGTCTCATCAACAAAGTGAAAAGCAACCCCAAAAAGTGTAAATCACTTTTTCAACATGACATGTCACCTGCTGGTTGTGGGCACACTGTTGGCACCTATTAAGGGGGGCACCTAATCCGATCTTGGGGCAAGGATTCTCTAGGATTTTAAATCTCCAGTATCAATGAATAGGTACCACTCCATTAGCAATTAGTGCATGACATGTGGCCTAACAAAGGGTGTTTGAACCTATACACATGGGTCAAAGAAGGGTATTATAGTAAATATACTTGTGTATTTATTAATTGAAATAGATGTTTTGTCCAAGATTTGGAGTCCAGTACATCAGTTGACTTTACATGGAATAAAATGGATAGTGGTTAGATGAAATTTTAAATTTCCACCCATTTTATTCCAAATGAAGTCACTTGGCACCCTAAACACCATCTTGAGCTTAATGTACTCTTTGTCTGATACTGTGTCACAATCTGAGCACAGACTAGAGTGGTACCAGTTCAGTCAAATTAGAGATGACATGAACACATTTCCCGGTAAGAGGGGCAGGGGGGTGCAACTTATTCCAATAGTGGGGTATCCACACGTTGAAGGGGGCAACTGATTCCAATCATGGGGTACACACATTCAAGGGGGAGGGGGTCAGCATTGAGTACATACATTTTTGCTTTAGTTATGGATGAGTTGACTAAGCGCATATAGGAGGAAGTGTCATGGTGTATGTTATTTGTTGATGATGTTGTGTTGATTGATGAGACTAAAGAAGGGGTAAATGCCAAGTTAGAACTATGGAGGGGTGTTTTAGAATCAAAGGGTTTTAGGATAAGCCGGACTAAGACAG
>JAOXJP010079511.1:0-15026 GCA_025762735.1 Platanus orientalis
GCGTTGAAGATTGAAACTTTCCACAAAATGAAGAAACTCGGCATGGTGAAGGTCTAGCTTAAGGGGGGCTATTGGAATTTTAAGCTAGACTTAACTTCCTCATTGAAAGACTAAAAAGTCTTCTTTGGTTCACAAGTCTTTCATTGATTTTTGGAATTTTGAAGTCTTTTGGACCGTATTCATCTTGTACTTTTACATTCACCTTGATATTCTACATTCACATTGGTTCTTATTACATTTAATCTTTTCTCTTTATTATTTGTATTGGGAATATGAAGTCTCTCTATATACATGTATTTTTATTTAATAGGTTAGTGGTTTGATACTCAGAAAGTCTAAAAAAATTAATGTGAATCCAAATTCGTTTTTGTGATGTAACTTATAAATACGACCTTGTATCTTGGCATTTTCAAGTCATTGGAATGAAATTTTAAGTCTCCATTAGCTATACAACAAGTTATCTTTGTTTTTTTAAGTTTGTTGGCATCAAGAGCACACTTATCTCTTAATTTTTTTGTCTTCTTTCTTGCAAGTAGTTGGTATCAATCCAATACTTCTATCATTTTCTATTAAATTCAAGACAACCATACGGGGCCTTACTGTATCAGTTTGGTCGATGAGAAAGAATTCTTAGAACTTGGAAACTCAAGTTGCTCGAAAGTCTTTTAAGTTTTGATTGACACTTAACTCGTAAGTCACTTTAAAAATATATAAAAATAGGAAAAATATACGAAAATTGTTGGGAAAAAAAAAACTACAGAATGAACTGTTCACTACTGAATAACTCTGCCAAACTACTGACATATGTGGGGCAAAGCTGAAGGGAGATCTAACTAGAAATCAGAAAAATCCCACGTGGATCTGTCATTCTCTGAATCAACTCACTAAGTTTTAGAACATTGCCGCAGATAGATAGTTAGAAATCATCTGACCATGTTGATTTTCTACTTGACGATTCTCTTAGGTGAGACCGATTCAATGTTGGGTCTTATACTCTACATGCTCGTAGCAATAACCCAAGGCACTCTTTATGGTGTAATATCATCTATAACTAATAATGTTTTTTATTCCTAATTATTTCAACCCAATCTTGCATGGCTTGAAGTACAAAAGTTTTATGTGCTAGCTAGGATAATATGATTCCAATTCTAATTTTTAAAGCTTGATGGTCCTTTGATCAAATCCGTTACCTACCATACGGATTCTTTTAGAAAGAGAGAGATATAGGTTGATCGATTGATTTTAAAGTCAATTCATAACTGGGCTGCTTACCAACTAAACTTCTTAGTTACCCAATTTCAAGTGGTGTGACATTTACAAATTATTTTTTTAAATCCATAATTGTCTTGTTTTCTAAATCGATCTGTAGTGACATTGTTAAAAAGATTGGTAGCAACTTCAAATCATCGTGAGAAGTATCTCACAGTGGGTACATCTTTTTAAAAGAAATATATCCATCTTCTGAAAATCGAGGCCCACAATCGTTCCAACTCAGAATTGGTAATAATCTTATGAAACGGGTGAATGGCTACTTTTGAAAGTGCTATCTAAGAGGCTTGGGATTTAGAATGCTATAGATATGTGACACCCAGTTTGCCTTGAATGTTTTAATACACAGGTAAGGTTTATTTTGGTACCAGTTTGCACTTAGAAGACTTTCGATGAGAATTATATATCATGATCATACCATTTGATAAGAGTTCATAGTGGGCCTTGTTAGCATGACTCAGTGGCTTGCTACTTTGGAATCCATTGTATACCTCTATAGAGCCAACTATATTTCCTGAAACATATTTCTTTAGCGATCGAAAAGATACATATTGTGAAGTTTAGGGTTGTCATCTAATCCCCTATCTGTATTGGGTGCCTAAGGTCAATTCAAAGATTGGTTATACCCATTATAAATTATGAAGGGATTCTCTGATAAAGTTAGTAGGTGTTGACAAGCATATTTCTCCTAATTGAAATCTTGAGATATTTAAATAAAAAAATGGCCAAAAAGGGCTACTTTTCCTTTTATTTTGACCATTTGAACATGAGGTTTGGCTGAAACTTATCATGCAAGAGGAGCGTGATAAACGCATGAAACCTTTTGGACGCCACCAGTTTATTACCACATGTACCTTTGGTTGACTACCCAATTTGGTCTTTCCATTTTGAACCAACCATAACTAGCAAATAAATGAAGAAAAGATAAATTATCCATGCTTTTATTACAACTCAAAAAATTTAGCTAAGAGCATGAAATGACATCTCCAATGAAGCTCACAGCTATTTCAAATAGAAATTGCAATGCCCACCAGGCCCCCCAAACAAGAAATGATATCTCCAATAATCATCATGATAAAAATGGTCCTCCACACCATAACATGTGGGTCTATCCGTTGTCAATTCGATCAAAGAAGCATCCGGATCCACAAGCTTGAAGGATTCATCAACCACCATAACCATCCTATAAAAACTTGCTTCCCTTATGTTTCTATCTTTTGGGAAATGACCACTCCCCATTGGAGGACTAACAGTCTTTGGTGGACTATAAACTTCTCCCCCAAAGACTATGGTAGAAGCAAAGCTTGCTAAATTAGTGAACAAGGACTTTGGCCAATAACCAATGGCAATATTCTTATATGAGAATGAAAGCCACCAATTTCCTGTCTTAGGGTCCTGCCATGCCATCAAACAAGATAAATTAAGAGAAAATTTATATGTTTTGAGTACTCTCATTTCTTTAAGTGCAAATATGTGCACATATGTGGAAATGTGGTATCCATGCAAAGTATCAAATATTTGATATATAGTTAATGAAATAATTTGATGGATACATGCCATAAAAAGAAAACTAATTTTTGAACTTTTTGTGTGGGTAAAATGTTTGGACCCCCACAGCTCACAAAATGCTGAGCCTGCACTAAACCTTGGTCACCTTGGACCTTAGAGGGCATGGTAGACCTTAGCCTATACACAGCTTATCCCTAAAGCAAAATTAAAGTTTCTTTCCCTGGCTTTACTTAATTAACATTTAATTAAAGCAGTTTGCATGGGTGAGATTCAAACAATAATCTTTATTTAAACTCAAAGTTGGCCCAATTCTGGTTAGCAGGCCACAATTTGCTTCCTAACTCAGCTTGTGGCACATGAGATGTACCAGTACTTACTAAAATATAACTTTAAACTAAAGAGAAATTAAAGCTTAAGTAAAAAGAGGCACATGAGATGTATTTTTTTTATAGTTTGCTTGATGAGAAAGAGAATTATATAGCTTCAAAACTGATCTACAAATTAGTGTTGTTAACTCACTCTAGATTCAATTGAGTCAAGTTGATCAATGAGTTGACCTACTAAACTCACAAGTCATTTGGAATATATATATATATGACCTACTAAACTCACAAGTCATTTGGAATATATATATATATATATATAATTACTAAAAAGTATAGAGAATAAAAAATTTGCTAGAACAAATTGAATCATATTACAGAATATCTCAACCCAACTACCAAGTATGTGGGACAAGTCAAGGGCCATTCGAACTACCAATCTGACACATCCCAAGTGGATCACCCGATCTCCAATTCAAATCCCCACTTTTAAAACATTGACAAATTAGATGGTTTGAATCATATGAGCATGTATATTTTGAATCCAGGTATTCTCTGGTGAGACCAATTCAGTGTTAGGTCTTGATACTTTGTAACCCAAGATACTCCCAATAGTGTAAGGTAATATATAACTGTTGTTATTTCTACGATTATTTCTGGTAGTTTCAACCCAATCTTGAATTACTATATGTAAAAATGCATGGTGTTCTTGGATATTTGATTCCTATTCTAGTTTCTAAATCTAAAAACTGTTTGCCCTCCCAACAAAGCCAAAAGCCTTAACATTACCTTCTTGTTCAGATTTTATCCCAAGTGTTTTGAGACTCAAAACTTGATTGGACTCAGAAATTCATAGGGATGACTTAGAGAGTCAACTAGCAAGTCAATAAAAAAATTATAAGAATTATAATAGAGTATTTCTTATAGTTATAATTCAATGACAATTATAAATGTAAAATAATTTACTTTGCAGGCCAACTCATGAAATACAGACAGTCAACTTGGCAAGTGAAAGTTTCTAAGTTGACTCAACCAAGTTAGAATACAAGCATTCAAGTCATTACTCAATAGCAGAAAAAAAGTTTAAAAATGTAAAAAAAAAATGATGCATAAAAAAGTTTTTATTTTACCTGGAACACTTGATATTTCATTTCAAACTGGTCCCCGTGATATTCAGAGATGGTTCTGAATATGTCGCCAAAGGAAATATTAGATTGAACATATACAAAACCCGGGCATAGGAGATCAAAGCAACCTGTCTTTTGATAACCATCTGCCTGTAATACCATGATAAAGATATAAGATGATTATTAAGCTAATAGTTACGTAGGATAAAGAATATGTGAATGAAATGTTTGAAGCTTACAGTCCAAATTGATGTTAGTCGAGTGTGATTGTTACCATATAATCCTGGATTTACCTGAGAAAAACAAAAACTAATCAAGAATTTTTACAGTTAAGAATGTGTTCAAGAAGTTATGCTTCACAAGGATATTCCTTATTTAGGTGGGATCAAAGTGATTGTCAGATGCACGTTTTCCTTTTGCTCATATAATGTCCAAACAAATGGAAAATCCAAACCCATGGAAAATAATGTTTTCATGTCATAAAGAGAGAGAGAGAGAGAGAGAGAGAGAGAGAGAGAGAGTTACCGTCCATCCAACTTGTATAGCATTGCGTTTATCTGCAGGACCATTTTCAGTCCATATCATAGCTTCACTGAATTGCTTGGGTGGCACACTCGGATTTTGAATATTAATGTGTGCATGGGCTCCATAATATTTTTTTGATCCATCACTTGTTACTCTAGCCGTTGCAAACTAACAAAACAGTTTGTCTAGTCAATTATCATAATGTTAAATGAAAGCACTAATGGCAGAAATTCGGGTATTGCAACCAAACCATTAGTCTGGTTAACCTACACTAAAAATATTAATTTAATGATCATACTCAAAGAAGGACATACGTGATAGCCGGCTGGCTCAGAAGCAAGAGTTCTTTTGGCATATGACTTTGATAGTATTTGGGCCCTTTTAAGATCTTCCTTTCCAACCCTCCGAATAGGTACAGTTCCAAGTGGGCATCCTCCTCTTTCTTCAACACCAGAAATTATGGATTTAGGTGCTGATGAAGTTTGATCTAACATTCCTTTTGGAAAAGCACTAGGTCTCATCTGTACAATGTATATATTCATGTAAGAACTATGAGCGTGAAATGAAGAGAAAACACAACATCAAAACTAAGAAGATGTACAAACATGCATAAACATGTATAAACATTACTGTTGTTGTTGTTGTGCGGAATCCTTAGATTTGGAGTTCGTATGCTAAAAAATAGAAGAAAGAGAAAACAGCAATCACACAAAGAACAGACAATTTATGTGGTTTGGCTTGAAACCTAAGTCCACGGGCGAAAACAGCAAGAGAGATTTCACTATGAATGAAAAACAGAGATTACAATGAAAGGGCGGTGACACAGTTCCCAAGAAACCCAGTACAACCCACAAAAAAACCTATTCAACTCACAGGTCAGGTTGGACCCCGAATTGGGTCAGAATTAAGAAATACATGTCAAAAGATTTCTCACCTATAAACTGGTCATTTGGATTTTTCTCCAAATCGCATACCTTGGTTGAATTCTGAATTGTGAATTCTGAGATACTTTCCCAACAATAATTATTATTATACATCTCCCAACACAGATTTCAATTTTGAGGGGAGGAAAGATCTGACATTGAATGAAGGGAATTGCAATATTGCATTCCCAAATTCTGGTATACTAATTGCAAAAACCCTTATTGCAAATTTTGTTTCTTCATATTATCTAACAAAAGGTGCACTATGTATAACAGAGTCGCGAAACCTTTAGCCTAGGATGTTAAAGTCAATTATTTTGTTGACAAGTTTGTAGAAAATTAGAAATGAGAAAGTATAAACAAACCTGTATTGTATGGTTTTTGAGCAATGGATGATCAAAAGCAGGTTGTTTGTTGATTTCAACACAATCAAAGATATTCCCATCTTTAATCTGCAAGAGACATAAACCCAAAAGAGAGAGAAACATAAACGAGTATTAGTAACCTTTTGCAATGTAGCTTTTCTCTTTCATATATCTTAGAATATGCATTTTTCAAGCTTGTGTTTGGGACCTCGGCCAGTCTTAACTTATAAGAAGCCCATAATTATGCCAAAATTACAATTATGATAATACAAGAGGAAATTAATATGGCATTTGCAATCTAACCACACTACTGTAATTTGGATTGAAAAAAGTTCAATTCAAATAGTCCTCTTCCAAATTTGCATACCATTACTAATAATGGGATATAAGTAATTCCTGACCTCAGCTAGAGATGAGCTCTTGGGGCCAATATTTGGGCTGACCAGGTTGGGTTCAGGCTGGCCTGGCCTTGTGTCCAGCCCTATATACGTATTTATTGTGTATTTAATGCTACAATAATTTTTTTAAGTCCTTCATGTTTATCGAGACATCCTTTCAGGCATTTTTCCAGTCTGACTGGAGATCATTAAAACCCTTTCCTCATCCCCTGGCAAAGACACAAGGGGATGTGGCCATGCACCCCCTACGTGTCTTGCCTCAGAGGCGTCGCACAAGGGGGGCCGTCTTAGGAGATGTGAGTCCGGAGGGGGGGGGGGGCAGCTGAAATAGAGATGATTGAAACTCTAATGCGCATAGGACGGGCCCTTAATTTACAAAAGGACACATGTCCGTTCAGTTCCTAAGCCTGAACTCGCATCATAGTGTGGGAACACCGCACCCACCCTTATTGGACTGTCTTGATCAACAACACATGAACACGCACAAAATCACAAATGCAAGAAGGAATCCAACATTAGATGGGTCCTAGCTTATAGATCATCATGCATTATTTAAATATATGAGAAATGATACTGCTAAAGCTGTTTTAATTTGATAATAAAAATCAAAGATTTCATTTTAATGGTGAATGAAAACTTGTGTATCCAAAGGAAATGTGTTGAGACACGCAACGGAACAAAATGGATTGGATTCAAGTTTGTGGCAACAAAAATCAAAATAGAAAGCAGCAAATAGCAAAGAATAATCACACAACACAAAGTTTATATTAGTTTGGTTAGATTTCATCAAGACCTTTCACTAAAATGAAAACAAAAATTACAAAACGTATAAAAACGAGTTTCCAAAACTTAAAAAGGCAAAAACCCCAAGGAAAAACCCCGGCCCAAAGAACTCTTCATAAACTCGTCTTCCTCTCACAGACACCATCCAAAAACCCACAAAACAATCCTCTTATAGTGGTGTGTATCCCAAGAAATCTTACAACCCAATGTGGATTAAATCCCCAAAATACCCCCTCCAGATTTGTGCACACAAAATCCATGTGCAAGGTGTACATGTGGATCAAGGGACGGACACATCAGCACTGAAAAATGATAAGCACACCCCAAAAAGTGTAAATCACTTTTCGGCGCTGATATGTCTGTCCCCTGGTCTGTGTGCATACCTTGCACACGGCTTTTGTGCGCACAAAAACCAGGCTCCAAAATACCCCTCAAACAGGTCATTATGTTGAATTCAAGGATTCTCAACAAAATCTTTTCTCTGTGCTACAAAAGATAAAAGAAAAAAAAAAAAAAGCTACAGCCATAAAAGGGACTTGTAATGGTAAGTGATTCAAAACTGGTGCACTTAATATGGTAGCTATGTTAAACTGAGTTTAGGTACCTGAATGCTCTTAACAGACGGCTTGTGTAAGAGCTTGGCTTGCCTCTCAAACTCCAGATCTTCCGCTGATACTCTACTTCCTCCAACAACCACGTCACATGAGACGAGAAACAAAACTATAAGAAGCAACAGAACCCCCTCCAACCCCATCATTCCCTGGCCGGCACTAGCAAGTTGAGAAACTCGACTTCTTTCGATTCAATACTCAACAGGGATTCTGGCCTTTATAAAGAACAACACCATAAGCCATCTTCTCCCGTCATTTAAATACGCAAGTAATGATGCCCCCTAACTTTGGCTAATAATGAAGTGGAAGAGATAATAACCAATTTATTAAGCCAGCAGTGATGACCATGACACTGGGTGAAGGTTTTATGGTACTACCTGGAAAGTAAATGACATGTGTTTATTTAGGTATAACTTTTTTGTATTTTTTTTGGTAAGATATCCCCCAAGATTTGGTGCATCCCCTTAACGAACCCCTAGGGAGGACTTTAGGTATTTGTTTAAGGGGAGCACCAAATCCGTGCCGGAAAATATCTAGGTATACCCAGTAACTTATAATTACGCTTTTTTTTTTTTGTTTTTTTGATACAAAATGATTTTTCATTCAAGAAACAGGATTGAAAATAACATGAGAGCGGTCTATTTCTAAGGCATTCTCCAGTCCACAAAGAGGATAACCGACCCAGAAATTAAACCTATCAATTTGAATTTGAAGACCATATTTGGCCAGTGAATGGGCAACATCGTTGCCTACCTGATTCACATGGGCACACTCTACTCTCTCAAAGTGGTTAAGAAGAATTCTACAGTCCGTGATCAAAACATGAATACACCATGGGGGAGTCAAAGATGAATCCAATAGAAAGGAGATGACATCAAGCGAGTCACCCTCTAAAACCACCTTATAATTACACTTGGATGGCTAAAAGAAACGAGACAATATCCTATGAAGCACTAGCATAAGGAGTAAATCTGCTATGAGCCTTTCGTGAGAGGGGGGAAAAGCATTAGTGGATGTTTGGTAAATACTTTCTTCACAAACCATTTAGGACTTGCTTGCGGGACTTGTTCGGATCGAATTCGAAGTGAATATGGGATGCCTATTCTCGTATTTGTTTAGTTAACCAAATATCAGATACAACCAATATTGGATACAAATACAGATATTTGGTTGTAGGATTGACCCAATAAATCCAGGCATACACACATGAATTTTACAAAATATTCAAGCATAAATAACTGTATTTGTTTTATCAAAAAATTTGAAACAAAATTCTAAATTTACTGATCTTTTACAATTTTGATTTTTTTTTTTCGGAACTCCAGTTTTGGTAAATTTTAAGTGGTAGAATAAGTATCTAACATTTTGTGGGTTAGGTCCATAACCACCTATTGCATATAGGGGTGTGTCAATGAGCCAAGCTGTGCCCAATTCAATTTAGGCTCGTCATTAAAGGATTAGGCCCACTATTAGGGGTGTGCATGGTTTGGTTCAAGCCGGGCTGGGGTAAGCCCAAGGCTAGGCCTACTGTAGTAATTTTGGGTTCGGGCCAAGCAATTTTTAGAAACTTTAGGCCCAAGCTCAGTCCTAGTTATTTTATCGGGTTTCGGGTGGGCTTGGCCACAGCCCATAAGTTTTTCAAAAAAAAGAACCATTAACAAGAATCAAACTTAAGACCTCATATGTATTAAATATCCAAACCAACTAAGCTATTAATGCAATTTTATTAATTTCACACAAATACACACACATTGTAACAACCCAAAATTCAAGGCATTATTTAGGTGTAAATTCAGATCGCTACTCACGAGTCCTTACACAATTCACTATAATTATTTTTGCATTTACCTTAACTTTAAAAGCTTAAAAATAACATATGCAGCAGAATAAGAATAAATCACTAACATCATATATGCATCGAAAATAAAACTCATCCATCACCTATATCTCATGAAACTTCAATCAACATCTCTAGAATATAAAACTTACAAGTCTTAAAAATCGAGTATTAATTTAATACATCCCAAATATAAAGATCTAATAAGAATAGTAGAATCTAAAACAAAATGGAAACTAGTATGAAGAAAATCATATGCTTGCATGCTTCCCTAAAAAACCTAAAGTTCTCTAATAGACGCACATGCAATCTAAACCTCACCTGAAAAATGTTATGGAATGGTGAGTTCCACAACTTGTAAGTATATATACAAAACCTACAACAGAATCGAACGGGTAGAGTACGAATCCTTCAATATAAAATAGTTAGCATATTTTCATATAGAGTGCATATAGTTTTCAACATGTACGTATGTGTAAGTATACATTCATTAACTATCATACATTACAAAATTTCAGTAACTCATCATCATGGTTCATTATATAAGATTTTATATATGACAATATACATGATTCTACTAATCCGAAGCATTCTCTTAATAGATTTCTATGACAATATACATGATTTTACTAGTCCAAAACATTCTTCTAATATATTTGTATACAAAGTGTGTATACAACCACATGGTAAGCATTTTCTAATCCATCCATAGTAAAGATACATAGTACACATCCTAATGAGTATTTTCTATCATTTTCCATTCATAACCTATACCTTCTTATATGAATAGATATATATATAAAATCATTTCAAGGCAAACATGTAACATTCTTAAGTAATTAACAATCATAACAAAATATTTGTATAATGAGATATGAAATTCAAGTTATATATTCAACAAGTCTATCATTACCTTAATGTTTATCATTTACACTATTGTTTTCATAAACACTTATCATTTCTCATGTCGAACATAGTTCATTTTCTCTTAGTTATCATCATTCTTAGCATTTTCATTCATTAGATTCATTCACTACTTATCAATTTATCATATTTCATTTGTTTATTTTAAGGTTTATTTATTGTTTTCCAATATTCATTTATCATCTTTTTCTTGATCATTTCATCATTGAATTGTACTACAATGGGAGGGCCATCAGAAACTTTTCTTATTCTTACATAACTTAGTAATTCTCATATTTCTTTGAAATTTATATATTTTTAATTCTTTTTTTTATATCACATTTTCTTGTTTATCTCAGAGACTTGTCATTATCCTTAGTAGCTTATGTATTTTCACTTCCTTTCATGTCATTTTCTTTTTTAACATAACTTATGAATTTTTCTTTATTTGTAAATTTTAAATATTTTCATTATTTGTCATGACATTTTCTTTATTTGCATAACTTATAAAATTTACGTTACTCTTGAAGCTTATATTTTTTTTTCTATTATTAACATTCTTTTTTTCTTATAAACTTTTATTTTCTTCTTATCATATTTTCACTTCTTTTATGTGTCTTATAAACTTTTCTTTCTTTTTTAACATAGTTTTATAATTTCAATGGTGAAATCTTTAAAATTACTTACTCTTATTTATGTTTATTTATACTTTCTTACACTTACTTACATTTTCTTACATCTTACACTTTCTTACACTTTGACATATTATATTATTCCTAATAGAAAGGTCATCATTTAAACTTTCATACACTTAATTTTTTATATACTTACTTCCATTTTGGTTCACTAGATAATACTTTCTTGTATTTCCTTATATTTTGACATATTGTATTATCGTTAACCATAAGGGTCATTGACACATTGTATTATCCTAATATTAATGATTGTTGGCATATTGTCTTATCCCAATTATAAGCACCTAATTTTGACGCGACTCCCAATTCTGGCGCTTCTCTTTGGGTCAGCAGACGAGCAAAGTAAAACCCAACCCCTTTTCATAATCTAGCCAACTTCAACTAATCAAAACCAACCCCTATCCACCCGCCCCTTTATTTCGTCCATTTATCAATTTTCTTAAATTATTACCAAATATATAAAAAATATTATTTGTGGTTTATCATTATTACTATTTCTTATTTTTATTTTTATTTTTTCTTCTTTTTTATTTATTTTATTTTATGGATATGCTACACCCAATTTGTCTGTCCCCCCATGTCCCTGCATCATAAGCTGACACGGGATGGTATTTAAATTTGGTGTTGCTTTTAAACAAGGAGTATTTATTTTATTTATTATTTTTTTTCTCTTTTCTTTTTTTATATTTCTTTTTCTTTTTTTCTCTTTCTTTTTCTTTCCTCTTTTTTTTCTTTCTCTCTTTTTCTCTTTTCTTTTTTCCTTTTTCCTTTTCGGTTTTCTCCCTGGCCATAGCCTGCGCAGTAGAAAGGGAAAAACCCCTCCCACCTTTCTTTGTTGCTCTCCTCCCTGCTCTTCCCTCTCCTCTTCTCTCTCTTCTCTCTCTCTTCTACGATTTCTTCATCCCTCTCCCCCAAATTTTCCCTCTTCGTGCAACGTCCCAAACCCCAAGCTCCTGTCTCCATCTCTGCCCCTCTCCCCTGCTTCCACCAACTGCCCTGGACCTGCAGATCAGAGCAGGTCGATGGTGACCCGGCATCCCCTTAGCTGTCCCCTTTGATTGAAAAACGAGCTTGGGGTTTTCCTCTATAAAAATGCAACAAGATCGACAAGGACGGAGGGGGGATTTTTTTTAGGCAAGGGGGCAGACCCGATGGAGAGGAGAAGAAATGGTAAAAAAAAACCCTAAACTCTCTTCTCTGCTCTCTCTATTTCGCCCCCCCATGGTCAACCCCCTCTCTTTCTACCTCCTCCTCTCAGTCCCTCTCAGCTCCCTCTCGCGCTCACCTCCTCTCCTCCAGTCTTTCTCTTTCTTTCCCCCTCTCCAGCTCCGACCTCCCTCTCTCTCCCTCTCTCTCTCTCAAATCTCGCCTGCAGCAGGGAAGAAAAGAAGAAGAAGAAGAAGGAGGAGGAGGAGGGGGAGGGGATTCTGCCGATGCCACTGCCACACCCTCTCTCATGCTCTCTGCAGGGATACGCCGCCGGCGATCCTCCAGCACCGGCTCAGGCCCCACCTCCCTTTCTCCTTCCCCCCCCCCTTATTTCTCTCCCTTTCCCTCACAGCACCCTCTCTTTCTCTACCTCTCTCCTCACAGCAACCCCTTTTCCCTTTCTCTCTCTATTTTTCACACTGCAAACATCTAATTGTCCCTCTCTCTATTACTCTCTCCCTCACAGTCAGCTCTCTCTACCAATAACCAAAACCCCCAATCTGTCTCCCCATAGATAATGTTAAAACCAGCAAGCCCCCCTTTCTCTAGAATAAACCTTTGATCTCTACCCTTCTCTAGTCTCTACTCAGCTGCTCAAGATACAAGAATATGGCACACTTGTTCTATGTTACAAAATAGGGGGGTATTCCCTCTCACCCCTCAAATTGCTCCAGGTGATGGTGTTCCTCCTTTTTTATGAATAATATTGATACCAAACAAAATGGTCTGTTGTCTGGTTTTTTTTTTATTTTTTTTATTTTTTAATGAAGTTGTTGTTGTAGATGATTTGAGGATTTTTTATATTATTCTTTTTGCTATTCTTTTTCTGTCAGTTTTCTTTTGGTGATACTACTTTTGATTTAGGCATGTGGTTGGGTTTTACTCTTATAAGTGTTGTAATCGATAGTTCAAGCACATTGTACTCATTCATGCATATCAGTTAGAATTTCGTTTGTGAAGGATGGTATTGCTATTGCACAACTTAAACCTTGCTGGGAGTTTGTTTACTTATTTGTTGATTTTGGCTGAGAGTTGGTGTTTTGGCTTATAGATTTGGACCCAGAAATAGTTGTTGGATGATGGGGTGAGTTTTATTTTCTCTCATAAGGTAGTTGTGGGGGGTAGTTAGCTATACCAGTATCAGGGGTTTTCTAGTTCCTATTATTCTTTTTCATTAGATGTAAGGTTCCAAGGTCTAGATTTGGGGTTTTAGAATTTAGAACCAAAGCTCATAGGTTTCTGTTCATTTGTTTTGATCTATGGGTCAACACAGTGGTGGGATCCCCAACTTTGATGTCATATTTATAGTCTACTAGATAATGTTGGATGATTTTTACAATTGTCTTTTGATTTGCATAGAGTTGTTTCCTCATTTCATTTTGTTCTCTTTCTATATGCTTAAACATGTATATAGTAACTGTCATTCATCCCTATATCATGTTTATGGGTGTTTGTTTTCATGATTTTTCATTCTATTTATTCGTTTATTTATTTTTTATTTTTATTTTTTGCTCTGGTTAGTTATTTGTTTCCTTCCTTTTTCTATTGTTATATCAGTGTATTGCAGTTAGCTTGAAGCCTTTTAATGTTCACTTTAGTTCCTTGAAAATTTGATTTATGATTCCTAAATTCCCATGAAGTTGTACATAAACTTAATGTTCCATAGTGTTTGACTTTAACAATGGTTGTAATGTTGAGATCTAGTTTTCCAATGGTTCTTGTTAAGTAATTTTTGTGATGAGGTATTCCCAAATGAGGCTGAAATCCTGTTTGTTCTATAAATAGTGGAAGGGTAGGACAGATTTGGATGCTCATTTAATATTTTGGTTACGGATGTTTCATCTTTTAGTTTCATTTTCTTTGATGCATGTGGATATGGTCATTCTTCGTTATATGCATATTGAGTTTCATAATTTAGTACCATTTACTTTGTTTCATCCGTGTTTGTTAACCAAATTGAGACCATATACTCTTCTCATTGTAAATATGACTACTTTCTATTAAAGTTGATAACTTTCACTCTTAGGTTGGTCTCCATACATGTTCTTTTATACTCTTTATTTCGGTTATTTGCTTGACATTCTTACTACATACCTTTAATTGAACTAAGTGAGTTCACACTGGAATATATTCGGTTTTTTATTAAATATTTCCCCACCTTCTTAGGAAACAGCCCCTTATAAGAATACATGTGCTTGATTTATTGATTAAGAGATATTCTTGGATATAGATGGAAAATATTTTATTAATATATCTTTGGCCTACTAATCTCTTATGTCTCATATGGTTATGTGAAAAGCCACAAATAAGGTACATTCTTTAACTTAACTTTGATTTATTTTAATTCATTTACACCAGATGACTTGACTAACTACAAACCATTTTATATGCAGGAGATATGTAGAGACCATAATTGTAGGGTGGTGGTGCAGCTGCTCTAGTCATGAAGCTTTATGCAAAAGGGTAAATGACTAGTGACTTTATACTTGATACTTGAGGACTTTGGGTTATGTATTATATCTAAATAACTTAATTCACTTAGTCTAGAT
>JAOXJP010079522.1:0-15026 GCA_025762735.1 Platanus orientalis
AAAAAAGGAAAAAAAGGTGCAGGTGGTGAGATTTTTTAGGGGTGCCATTAGTTGCTCCCTATTTAAATTTGTGCACCTGAAAAGTCCATGTTTGAAGCCTATCAAATGCTGTATAGCAAGCTGAAGAAAAGATCCATGAGTCTTTCTTTCCTCTAGTTTTAACAGTTGTTTAATTAGGACCCTTAATTATTATGTTCTCTAGAATTTTATTCTTTTACTTGGTTTGATTGTATTTAGATTCTAAGTTGGTTGAAACAAAAAAGAAGAAAGAAAAAGGAGGAAAATAATAGAAGTTGAATTGAATTAGCTTTAGCTTTGTGTTGTTTACTCCTTAATGTGATTCCAAATATGAGGGTGCTGATTTATAGTGCATCCAATGGTGCAGATTGTATTGGTTCTATCTTCTTTGTTTTCTATTATTTTATTTTCTCGACTTTATCATTCATCAAGCACTAATCTATATCTGCATAGAGGATTTGGTAAAATCGGCATGAGCATAACAGCTGATCACCCTAGATCCATAAATCTATCTTCTGCTTATTTGTTTTGCATAATAGTTACTGTTGTCCTGCTATAAAATTTAGATTAGAGATTCTTATTTGATTCTATATATACATAATCTCTTCGAAAAATTCTGCTTAATTCTTGCAACAGTTGGGATTATCCTTGCTGATTTATTACTAACATCAGATCCTAGTTGACCTTTTTTTTATTTTTATTTGAATTTTAGTATAGCTTATACTCCTATTTTACCGATTCCATGAGTTCTAGGTTCGTATAGCTGTTTTTGTTTCCTCTTGATAGTTCTTGCATCAACACTTATTGTGTCTTTCTCTTGTGCTGCTTTATCCAGTTTACGGTCATCTAATGCAGTCTCTTTGTTCTTCACTTTACCATTCACAATTTTCATTTACAGGTTGCAAAAGAAAATGCTGATGTCATCATAATGGATGATAATTTTACGACTATTGTGAATGTAGTCAAATGGGGGCGTGCAGTTTATATAAACATTCAAAAGTTTGTTCAGTTCCAATTAACCGTTAATGTTGTTGCTCTTGTACTCAATTTTGTTTCCGCATGTGTCTCAGGTGAGTTGATTTGTTATGCCAACCTTATTTATGATCAACTTCTAGGGTTTTCAAGTGAGACCATGTTCTATGGTTTGCATAATGCAGATAGCTATCCTAATTTTCTCAAGTAACTTTTAGGATCTGCTCCTCTGACGGCTGTCCAGTTGCTGTGGGTGAACCTGATCATGGACACTCTTGGTGCGTTGGCACTGGCTACAGAACCTCCCAATGATGGACTGATGAAAAAACCTCCTGTTGGAAGGAATTCAAGTTTCATTACGAAGACCATGTGGAGGAATATCATTGGACAGAGTATTTATCAACTGGCTGTCCTTGCAGTTCTTGAATTTGATGGGAAGAGTCTTCTGAGACTCACGAGTTCAGATGCTACTGCTGTTCTCAATACTTTCATATTCAATTCTTTTGTGTTCTGCCAGGTATGGTTAATTGGTTTCATCTCAGAGTTTCTTACAGTGTCGAATTGTTTCTTGAACTGCCTCGTACAATCTGCACCATGTTATTCTGTTCTGTTGTTTGGATTGTATTGTTGACTTTGGTTGTGTTTTATAAGCTCTTCGGGTGGTAATCATAATTTGCCTTTCATTGGTTCTCGACCTTTCAAATTTCAGTTGCTTCCAACAGTTCAAGAAATTCATGCTACACAACAATGTTAATACTTTCTTTTCATAGATATAACTTGGTTACAGTATCACTACGCTGTGTGATATCTGTCATGGATGAAGGAAAGAAGTAAATTTTACTTATTGAGTTATGGAACATACCTCTGATAGGTTCTCTATTAAACAGTTGGCTGCTTTGTAAGTCAAATCAAAACCTGATTAACTTTGCAGAGTTTCTGTGTACAAGTTGCTCTGTTTGAATTTGAAATGTAAACATGGTGAATTTAAGAAGCATTTAGTAACTTGTAATCTAAAGTTTATTACACATTCAAAAGTTATCGTATGCTAAGATATATTTGATTAAGTAATTCGTTGTAGTTTTAAATATATCCTCTAGCATAATGCAACTTAATGTATCACGATTAATATTACTCTTCATCCTCTTCTTTCTTAAACTTAATGTAGATAATCATCCTTTCAATTTTTACATGGTCTCTCAATATAGTTTTATCCTTGTTATGAACTATATTTCTGCTATGGTCTTTCCATCTTGAAGTAATAAACTTATTGATTGTTCTCAGTTTCAAGTGTTCAAATAAAGTTTTTAATAAATTGTAGGTAACTAATGATTAGGATAACTTTCGCTCATTGTTAACCAAATCTGAAATGAAATGCAAATTCAACGAATTTCAAGCAAACTCTTAACCATTAAACAATGGCTTCAGGTAAAACTTAGGGTGACCAAATGGACGAGAAGCATTTGCAGCATTACCATTTATGTTTGTATCATTAGATTACAGAATTGGGGTTAATTTATCCAGTTATGCAAAGTCCAATTAGTCCTTTTCATTCAGATTATATTTAACCTTCTTTCGCTACTTGAGCATCTGTGTTTGGACTTCGGCTATCACTTGTGGCCTTTGAGGCAGCAGTGACTGCCGTAATATCTCAGCTGTGACTCAGCTTCAATTTCAGTCTACATGAACCCTTTTCAAATGCCAACTGCTAGATTAACTACATCTTATCCATGCCAAGTTTTTGCTTTTTGCATCCATATGAGGCTATGAACATAATTGGCTCTCAAATTTAAAATTTATAATGAAACAATTGAGCTATGTGGAGCCATTATCTCTTCTCTTGACTCTTATGTTCCTTGACAGACAACCTAGCAGTATGTGTAGCTTACTGAGTTGTTGCTTGATTAATAAAAACCCTTCGACATTTTGGATTAGTGGCTGTCTAATGGGCATATCTATGAGCTTGACTGTGACCTTCTCAGAGGATGTTCATCTCCATTGTTCTACTTAAGTAAACTCTGAAGCAGTATCTTCAAAGAAGAAGGGCACAAATAGGTATACCAATTGCTGTTTCATATATAACACATATAAAACCATTTTACTTTCATTCAACCAAAACATTAGCATGTACCTAATAAATATAACACACGTAAATTTATATAGTAAGTTCATTGAAGCACTCTCTTCATGTTCTTTGCAAGTTAAGTGAAGCACATGCCTTGGTGCAAATTGATGTGTGTTGCATTCATTTAAATTGGATCCATTTACACACCCTCTATTAAGAAGCTAAAACCTATGCATATTCTAAATAACTATTGTACGCTTTAGTTTTGAGATGAAAACAATTTTGAGTTGTCCTATTTATCGATGATTTATAACCCTAAATATGAAGTGTTATATATGTAAAACTCCTACAATCTATAGAATAGCAATGTATAAATTTATGCATATGTGCACATCAAAAAACAGAAAGTAAAAGAAAACAAAATGCATTTAAAAATATGTCAGTATCACAAAGAAAAACATGATTTTCTGTTTATGATTGTAACAGAGGTGAGAAAGGAGGTTGAAATAAACAGAGACATTGATTTGAAAAGAAGAATAACTGAAACTACTGGAAAGGGGGGGGGGATAGAAACAGAAATATTAAGAGAAAAATGGGAAATAGAAGTGTCATTTATGTCAGTTTCAATGTGTGTTAAGATGTGAACTTTTAATGGTTGGTAGGGTCTGGCATCATATCTATAGATGCATGAGAGTTTTTTGGACAAATCATCTCTTCACACATCTTTCTAAAACCTAGTTACATGTTTCAAAGAAGTGATCGATTTTTTTTTTTTTTTAATTTGATTTTCCTATATCGTTTTGTGTTTCGTTTCTCTTCTGCTACTTTCTTCAAATTAAAAAATAAAAAAAATTGAACATCCAGTGGGGAAGTATAGTTTTGGCATGGACCCTTCCAGTTACTGCAATAACGATAAGTTAAGAGCCTAAGAAGGTGGGGGGGGGGGGGTTTCCCCTTAAAAGAAGCAACTCACAATAGTAGGGGGAAAGCTTCTCCTTACCAAAGACCAACTTCTTGAAGATCTATGATATAATGCCAGCTCTATCTTACAATAATGCACTACAAGCTTTACATCTGTTGGTTGCTAAGCCTAACACCAAGTCCATGAGTGAGTTAACACATGCTTTGGTTGGTGTTCCCGTAGTTACAAAATTCACTGGCCAATGTTTATTTATAGAATCTTCAAGTTTGTTTAGAAATCACTACATCAAGTTCTTATTTTTGTTTTCTGGGAAAAAAATTTCAACGATCAAACACTGACTTGTAGTTCTTTCCCCACCCTGCTCTTATTCATTCAGGTATTTAACGAAATAAACAGCCGCGATATGGAGAAGATAAATGTTTTCTGTGGAATGTTGGATGGCTGGGTATTCATATCTGTAATGGTCTCCACCGTGGCATTCCAAATAATAATAGTTGAGTTCCTGGGAACCTTTGCAAGCACAGTGCCTCTAAGCTGGCAGTTATGGTTGCTGAGCATTCTAATTGGATTTGTAAGCATGGTTGTGGCAGTAATCTTAAAGTGCATCCCCGTTGAATCGGCCAAGAATACAGCCACTCGTAATTCCCATGATGGTTATGAGGAGCTCCCTAGTGGTCCAGAGCTGGCATGACGGGAGGGGTGAATTTTTACTTTTTCACCATTCTTTCATTGAATTAAATTTTGCCGGGAACCTTTATATTTGGAGTAAATAAACTCATTGGGTCTCCATTCCATTTTTGGACCTCAATTTTTTTAAAATAGATTGGTAGCTTCATTTTCACTTGCAAGCAGTACCAGTTCAAAGCTGATGACATAATTGATACACCCAGCAAAAAAAAAAAAGAAAGGCCCAATCTGCTGGGGTCTTCCGGTGCTGTTGCTCTAACCAGGGTCTGGTTCAATCCAGTTTTTTTTTTGTGTGTGTTTGGTGGTGGCTTGGTCCCAATATAACTCTAGACCTGCCATTGGGCCGAAACCAGTTTTTTTTTTTTTTTTTTTGTTCCTTGGTTTGATAAGCCGGGCCTGTCCGTGTTTTGTAAGTATGGTTTCAGCAATTCAGCTTGGTGCTCTTGATTATGCTAGCCACAAAGCTGTAATTCGATATTACATGAATCTCCATTCTATTTCTAATTTTCCACCCTACTTGGGTACTGATTTGACATTTCATTGGCCATTTGATCATTCGACTCTGTTACATTCTGCAGGGTTGAGAGAGCAACTTTGGATTGTAGTCCCTGGTCATTTGGAGAGATTTCTCCAGGATGTTTTCAGCTGAGCTGGCATTTGGATAAAGATCGACTTATTTCTTGCTCTCCATATACCCCACAAGATAATTTAAAACAACATGGAGGGGATAAAAGCCATAATCCAATCCATACTCTACAAGATTTATGACAATCTCTCAATCTAAGTCTCCCAGTGGGGATCCAAACTATACCGCCTTTGCTAGTTCACATTCAAAGAACAAATGATCAGTGATCTCTTTCTCTATTTAACAAATGGGGCATATAACCTTATAGTTGTCTGAATTTTCCCAGTTTGGATTTTAGGGGCAAAGCTCCTTTGAGGCATCTCCAAATAAAGTTAAAGACTCTTGGAGGGGCATTCTTCTCCTTCTAGAATTTTAGCCATAATTTTCTAGATTCCTTTTTCTTAAACTCTAGAAGTTGAGCCTATTGAGTCCATTAGGTGTTTATAGGCAGATTTAATTGAGAATTTACTAGATGGTGTCTTTGTCCAATCAACTCATCCTCTTTGTTATAGCTTTCCGAAGACAGATGAATTTGGAGAATCATCAAGGGTGACACTTTGTTAAAGAGAGAGTTAATGTATTCTTCTTTCCAAGAATGTGTTTCATGGTTGATGAGTTCCTTAACCTGAGATTCTGAGCTCATACCTAAAATAGCTTTCTCACTTAAAAGATGTTCATTGGGAATCCATGGATCAGTTTATATATGAATGTTGTATCCAAAGTTAATCATCCAAAAGGCACCCTTCTTGAGGAACTCTCTACATTTCAAAATCTCCGACCATATTCTAAAAGTCATCTTAGGACATAGTCCAACCTAGAATTTGTTGTTTCTTAAGTATTTGGCTTTGAGAATTTTAACCCAAATTGCATCTGGATTATTCCGGAATTTCCAACCGAATTTTGCAATTAGTTCTTTGTTGACAAGCTCCATGTCCTTGATACCCAGGCCTCCTTTGGCTTTCTCTTATTGGAATTGTCTCCATGCTCGTAAATAAATGTGTTTTCTCTCTCTTTAAAACCTCACTAGAAATCTCTTTGAATTGAATTTATTTTCTTGTAAATATCCTTTGGCAATAGATGAGTAGACATTGAATAGATAGGGACACTTGCTAGAACAACTTTAATAAGGACTGTTCAACCCACATAAGGTAGCAGTCTTGCCTTCCATCCAAAGTGTTTGGATTCCACCTTGTTTGGTAGGGACTGGTGATTGTTCCTTTTTTGAAGGATTCAGTAACATGTTTGAACCAAGATATTTTTCATCATCCTCCATTTTGTTGACACCCATCAAAGAAATTAGTTATTTTTTCTCCTAGTTCACATTTCTATTGAAATCTATTAGCGATTTTTCATAGTTGATTTTCTGCCCATCCCACTTTTTATAGGTAGCAAGTGTTTCTTTGATTTTGGTGACAATATACTTGTTTGTTTTGTCAAACAATATGAGGTCATCATCAAACATTAAGTGCGTAATGGAAGGTGCATACTTGTTTATTCATAGCCTTCTTAGTTATTGAGCCTATTCCAACTTTGAGATCAGTTGTGAGAAGAGCTCAACACACATAATGAACAAATAAGGAGAAAGTGGGGAGCCCTATCTGATACCCCTTGTAGGCTAGATGAAGCCTTTAGAAGCGCCATTGATTAACAGAGAGAATGAGGTGGATGTGACCCCCTCTATTATCAATTCAATTACTTGTTGGTTGAATCCATAATCCTGAAGTGTAAATTGTAGAAAATTCCACCCGATCTTGTCATATGCTTTAGACATATCCAGCTTCAGAGCAAAGGCCCCTTCCCGGCCTCTCATTTTACCCATGGAGTGGAATAACTCTCGAGCTATGACCACATTGTCTGTGATTTGTCTACCTGCAACAAAGACACTCTGATTCGGGGAGGTAAGCTTGTGTAGTATGGGTTTTATTTTGGCTGCCAAGATTTTGGATGTCACCTTGTACTACACATTACATAGAGCAATCGGTCGAAAATATGATGGATATTCATTTTGGAGCTTCATTGGGATTAGAACAAGGTGAGTATGATTCAAGTTCCTTGGAAACTGCTTATTACAAAAAAAGCTCTGTACAAAACTTACCACATCACTTCCTACTGCATCCCAGTGTTTTTGATAGAATAGTATAGGTAGTTCATCTGGGCCAGGAGCCTTTTGGGGATTCATAGAGTGAATAACCTCTCTGACTTCCTTTTTTTATTTTTGTGCTTTAGAGATTCTTTGATTTCTTCCTTTGTTACTGGTTCCTCTGTCAAGAAAAAGTTTACTAGCATTGTGTCTAGAGTAGTTGTGCTGAAGATATTTTTGAAGTATCTTATGGAAATTTAAATAATCTCTTAAGGGTGTTCAGTCCACTTACCTTCATGGGATCGGATGGCAGATATTCTATTTTTCCTTCTATTTAGAGTAGTTGCTTGGAAGAATCCGATATTTTTGTTTCTATATTTTATCTAGGAAATGTGGGAACATTGCCTTTAATACACCTCTCATTATGTAAGAGCTCAGTATGTCTATTGATTAACTCCTGTTCTTCCAGTTTTCCAGATTCTAAATATTGGCATGCTTGGATATGAGAATGCCTATCTCTTATAGAGGAAATCTCCTTTTGAATATTGCCAAATTATGTTTTCTCCATTTGGAGATAATTTTTTTTGTAGTTGTTTACCTTGACAATTATATCATCTTGTTGACTCTGGCTCCATGCTGGCTTTGAAATTTCACTAAAATTGACATAATCCAACCACATAGCTTTAAATTTAAAAGCCCTTTTCTTCTTGTATCTTCTTGATTTCTCCATGTTTAGTATAATAGGGTTGTGGTCACTATTGATTGCTGGTAAATGAGTTATTGCGGCTTCTGGATAGTTAATTCTCCATTTGTAGTAAAAAAAGCCCTATCTAGCCTTTCTCAGATAAAAAATTAAGCTCGTTTTCTATTGGACCAGGTATAAGCAAGTCTAGAGTAGCATAGGTCAATAAAGCCACAGTAAGTAATTGTCTTTCTTGTTTATGATCCTATGGTCATCTTGAAGCAATGAGGATTGGTTGTAATATATTGGATTCTTTCTTGTTTTGATACCCATCCAATGCCTCCTTTAGAGGAGAACTATCCATAATTGCCTCATCACTGTTTCCATTCTCTTGTGAAGATGACAACATAGATGAGGAAATGTGGTGAGCACGATTTTCTTTACTGCTGGATGGAGATTCGGTTACCTTATAAAGGGGGATTGCATTCATGCACCTTCTTATCGTGTGGGAATGATCTTATTTCATAGACTGTGTAGGTTAATCCTAGAGGGGGGTGAATAGGATTTATAATGAATTTGTCCCATTTTGATTTGTTCGGCTTGTTGTTGATTCAATTTTAACTCTCTTTAGATAAATGCATGTATGTGTGCTAATAATGTTTCTTGTTAATAATAATATCAAACAATTGATACACAAGTAGAGATATGGATTCGAAAGTAAATAGATAAACAATGACACACAACAATCCACAACACAAGTTTTAGAATTGTTTGGCATGATGGCTTACGTCCACTCTCGAAAAGCTCACTACCAAGTTTAGGTATTTTTCATTAAGATTGGCTATTACAATCTAGGTCAAAACATAGCAAAAACCTTATTACTTGCACTAAACAAGCTATTCACTACACTTGGTGTCTCCGACAAATGTAGACTTACTTCCGGTGTCTCCGGTGGAAGCTAGACAATATGAAATGGAAGATGTATGTACATGAATAAAAAAAGAAAGCAAAGCTTATCACTCAATGGTAGGTGTTTCTATTCTTACCAAGTGAGAGTGCTCCTTGAAGAACTAGTGTACCTATCTATCCCACAACACCTTAAAGTTTATGAGAGGGTTTCCCCTTGGGACAACCCACACATACCTCACCATAAGATAGAAACTAAATAGGATAGTTATAGTTGGAGCTCAAGCAAAGAAAGAAAGAACATTTCTCTTGGTTGGGAACTCATTTTTGGCAAAAATAATAGCACTCTCTTGAATGCTTAAAGTGTTTCCCTAAAGAAGAAAGTTTTCTTCTTCTAGGGGTAGAGGAGCTTTCTTATTCGTTGGATTGGAATCTTTTAAAACGAGCAAGTTATATGGATGACACATTTAAAAACGAAGTTTAGGTTTTCTAATTTTTTCTTGAGTGTGACCAATCATGTGGTTTATGACTGGTCACAAAGCATCAGGTTGTGATCGGTCACAAACAAGGTTCACAAACACATGATGCCTCAAGAAAGCCCATATGCTACAGTCGTGATTGATCATTGACTTTGTGATCGGTCACACTGGGTTACAACATTCAGGCTATGACCGATCACGGGGAAGGGGCCAAGTGTTTAGGTGTTAATTTTTAGGACAAAGCCTGAGTGTGACCAGTCATGGACTTTGTAACCAATCATGATTGTGACCGATCATAGGGTTTGTGACTGGTCACAGACAGAAATTTCACACAATTTTTGTTTTAGGTATTATGAGGAGATCACTCCCTTTGGGTCATTGAGGGGGACTTTCTATATGTGTCTAGGCACATTGTGATCCCCATTGCATGATCCTACTCATGGACCATGCATGCTTTTACCTTTTAGATGTCAAGAGCTCATCTTCTAATCTTGTTCTTCAAGTCTTTGGTCTTCTTAGAGTTCTTCACTTGGAGATGACTCTATCAAGACTTAAAACCCTTACAACATGTTTTGATCATGGGATTGACAAATGATACACATACATTAACAATCTCCCCCTTTATCAATTTCATGGCAAAACCCCTATTACAAGATTTTACCAAAAATACATAGGACCATACCCCCAAAATTACAAGACCCTTACAAGATACAAAATAAAAAGAAAAAATTTTGAGTCCATGAGTATTTTGCTTGACCCATCCCTTGTACAACACAAACACATACCTTCCTCAAGTCTTATAGATATAATATGTTATAAAAGATAACTATAAAGCGTATGTGTTATTTACATGTTGTGGATGCCAATGCAATGCATTATGTTCATTTTAGTATAGTTATTATGAGGTCTTGGCATGATTTTTAGGTCTTTGTTCCCCCAAAAAGTAAATCTCCCCCTATCTTGCCCATCCCTCTCCCTATGTCACACAACTCCCCCCTTAGGAGTTATACTAATTTCTCCCCCTTTTGCCATGAATTGACAAAGCTTGATAAACATGTGACATGTATATGATAGAAAAGATATATATTTCATTCATGAACAAGGACGATTACAGAAGGTGGATACCCATGGTTTTTAGAACTGACTTGAGGTAACTTCGAAAAAAACAAAAGAACTGTACACTCTCATCCACTGTAAACATAAACAAATATAGAAGAAACATCAGGAAATCACTACGAAGGCTTAGTCATCTCCTTCCTCATATTCAGAGCCCTCATCCTCGGCATTTACACCCTCATCTCTTGCAACACCCCCACCAACAACATCAAAACCATCCTCACCATCCTCATCCTTCACATCATCTACAAGTCGATCCTCTACATCAATATTGTCCTCAAAATCCTCCTCTGGATAGTCATCCTCACCCACACTAGCTGACTCGAGTACTAGGGGATTGTTTGGCATTTTAGCCAACAATTGTGCAGCAATCATCTTTTGATTATCCATGAGGAGCCTCTAATTTTGAATCACCTTCAACACCTTGCTTCCTAGGTTGTGAAGGAGGGACATGATTGTCGCCTTGGTATAAGTTACGGCGGACTTGGAGGGGTTGAACTTGTAGGACTTGGATTGCATTTGGGGATTACCTCCAACCTCTTCAATCAATCCTATCTTGGAGAGATTGCCAATGGTGAAGGGAGGAATCGAGTGACACAATTTTGCATTCACCTTGAATGGTACCTTGTTGGTCATTAAGATTTTGGTGATCAACATTGGAAAGGGGAATCTCCCCATTGAATGACTAGCAATGACAGTCATCAGCAATATGTGGTAGATGATGATGGGGAGGTCAGTCCTTCATCCTTGGATGACGTTGTCAATCAAATATTCCATATTGGGGGTGAGGTTGTTGCGATGAGTGCTTGAAAGAAAATCGTATATGAAGACCTGATGGAGGAACTTCACAATTGGCTTGCACTTGCCATAAGGAAGCCTGCTCCCCAATGCACATACTTGGTGCACAATCGATCTATCAACTTTGTCTTTACCTGTGGTGTCAAGTTCTTGATAGGGAATGGAATCCCATTTTCTTCATGAGGAATGCCCAAAAACTTGCTGATGAAATCCAGATTCACATTGATTGGGACCTTGTACACATCGGTGTAGAAGGAACATTGGTTGTAATCTTCGGAAAAGACATTAGTGTAGAAGATCCTCACCTCCTCGTCTTTAATCGGTCCCTGGAGTTCAAAGAGAGGAAGCCACCCTCATTGATCTAGTTGTTCATAGAATTGGATCATCTTCAAGACCTCTGTTTCAATCACTCATTCATAGACAAATGCCCGAGAAGAAAACTTATTTTCGTATTTCTTAAGACTATGAGAATCATAGAAGAGAGAGTGAGAACTGATGGTATGGCCCTTGTCAGCACCCAAATTTTGACTCAGGTCAGTTAATAGGATAAGAACAACATAACAACATTTAGGCATCAAGACTCCAAGCACCTTTGACTTAGGAAGAACAAACCTAGACTTTAGGAGGTTAGGCATTCCCTGAGAAGTCTTTCTAGATATTTTAGTCGTAGAGCCTTCTCACACTCAGTCAAAGTATGAGCAAGCATTATTAGACTTAGCTAAAGAGCAGGCATTATATGCCCAAACCAAGGTTGCCTTAGAAGCTGAGACACATTTGCGTACAGAGGCCGAAGTCTCACGTGATTGCACTCAACATTGGAATGAGAGACCTAGTTTGAGCTCATCCTCTCCTTGAAAAGTGAGCTCAATGACAGTAGGACCTCTTATGATGATTTGGGAATCGATATGAGGCGCAGTAACAACATAGCCTTCATACAGGATCAATGGTTATAGTCATGGGTTCAAAAGCTTAGAAAACAGATCTTCTCCTTAGGCTATGAACTTGTGCCACCTCCACCACCACCTCCAGTGGTGCTTAATCTTTAGATTACTTCTTATGCTTTCATTTCCGGTGCATTAGAGCAAGTACCCCTTATATACATATGCATGTATATATATATATATATATATACAAAGTTTTGTCTCCAAAAATATTGTTGTTAATGAAAGGACATGAGTTCACCTGCATAACATATGCACTTGTTAAAGCATCTAGCTACTAAATGTGAATGAATGTAAAGAATGAAAACTTTCATCACTAGGTTAGGCAGAGTCTCCAAGCCGGTCATGTATCTACATCCAGAAAGGAAAGGGAAAGAGAAAGTGATAGAAGAGGAAGTTGAGATAGAGGTACAGAAGGAAACCGGAGAAGAAGAGGAAAAGAGAGAGAATAAGATTTTTGAAGTAGTTATTCAAAAGTCTCACCTGTTCTTGATTAAGTAGTTGTCCAAGACACCAACACAGGTCTCGATTTTGGGCCTTTTGTTAACATCCAAGTAGCACAGAGAGAGATTTTTGGACATACTCAGAAAGTCCTTTGTGGATGCCTTGATCACACCTGACAGGGTTGAGAACTTGGTGGCTGAAGTATCAATGTCACGAATCATGACAATTTTAGAGGATAAGATTCCCGAAGGAGACACTGTGCACAACTGAGCTATCTATATCACAACTCGACATTTAGACATGTGTATCCCTTTAATTTTGGTGGACAATAACCCCCCAAACCCTGATGTCCACAGCCCTTGGTACACTTGTCGGTGGCCAGGGGATCCTCCATTGGTAATTTCCCTTTGTTTGAAGTAAAGGCACATGGTGGTTGGAAAGAACCACCCGTGGAGGATTTAGAAGGATGCATAACAAGTTTCTTTTGTGCCATTTTGTGAGAAAGTGCAAGATTTGAGCAAAGGGAGCAAGATTTCTATGGTTTTGAAGGAGAGAAAAGTAAAACGTCATGAATAGGGAAGGAAAATTTTGAAATCTGAGTAAGAAAAAAACTATCGGGGGTTTTAAAACTGCATATAAAATTTTAGATAAGATTGCCCTTATGACCAGTCATGTGGTTTGTGACCAATCATGACTCCTAACCAGTCACAAATCCTGTGATTAGTCACAGGTCTTGAGTTGGCCTTATTTCTCCTCCAATGTTTGGGATCTGTGCTACTAGTGAGGCACCAAGTTAGTGGGCCTCAAATGGGTTCTAAGCATCTATTTTAGAGTCACTAACTCTGTGTTTGGTGTCCAGACTTATCCCAAGTGGATTCATCCCATCGTACATAGGCTAATGTCGCTTCTAAGATATTCAAAGTGATTTAAATCAAGTGGCTTAGTTAGAATATCAGTTAATTGGTCCTTAGTTTTCATATAGTCCAAGGACACGACCTTTTCCTTTACCAATTGCCTAATGAAGTGATATATGATGTCAATGTGTTTGGTCTTGTAATGTTGAATGAGATTCTTCAAGATGTCTACCGCGCTCTTGTCGCCAATGAATAGACTCATCGTGCCTTGTGTCAACTCAAAGTCTATGAGCATTTGCTTCATCCAGAGGAGTTGAGTGCACCCACTTCCAGCTACAATGTACTTAACTTTGGTAGTTGACAACAAAATGGAGTTTTGTTTCTTGTTGTGCCAAGAAACAAGGTTGTTTCCTATGTAAAAATAAGTTCCACACATGTTTTTGCGATCTTTAACATCGACATTCCAATATGCATTTCATTACCTTACAATCTCAAACGTTGTGTCAAATGGGTACCAAAGCCCAAAGTCTAATATCCCATGGACATAGAGAATAATTCTCTTAGCCACTTTGAGATGCGATTCTTTTAGTGTTGCTTGATTTCTTGCACAAGAACCTACACTAAAGGATATATCAAGTCAACTTGTGGTCAAATAAAGCAAGTTACCAATAATACTTTGGTAATATGTTGAATCTACCTTAGCTTCTTTAAGTTCCTTTGTGATCTTGTCACTTATGTTGATAGGAGTGTTGGTTGGTTTAGATTCTTGCAATTCAAACTTAGTCACAAGGTCATTAGCAAACTTGGTTTGGCTTAAGAAAAATCCATCTTAAGTTTGCTTCATTTGTAGACCTAGGAAGAACCTAAGTTTTCCTTCCATACTCATTTCAAATTCAGACTTCATTGTTTAGGCAAAACTATGTGAGATTTCATCACTAATTGACCAAAAAATGATGTCATTAACATAGATTTGCACTATAAGTATATGATCATTTTGTTTCTTAATGAAGAGTGTCTTGTCCACACTTCATTTATCAAAATGGTGATCAAGAAGGAAACTAGTGAGCTTTTCATACTAAGCTCTAGGAGCTTGTTTGAGGTGATAAAGTGCCTTCTTAAGCCGGTATACATACTTAGGAAAATGAGGATCCATAAATCCTTCAAGTTTCTCTACGATACTTTTTCTTGGAGTATTCCATTTGGGAAAGTACTCTTAACATTCATTTGATATATTTTAAACTTTAGGTAACATGCAATGGATAATAAGATCCTAATGGGCTCCAATTTAGCAATAAGGGAGAATGTCTCTTCAAAGTCTATGCACTTAATCTGGGTATACCCTTTGGCTACTAGTTTAGCCTTGTTCCTGGTCACAATACCATGCTCATCATGTTTATTCTTAAATATCCATTTGGTATCTATGATGTTCTTTTCAAAGGG
>JAOXJP010079533.1:0-15026 GCA_025762735.1 Platanus orientalis
AGTGTGTGGGCCCGTCAAATCGGGTCGTTTTTCTTACTTTCATGATAAGGTTTCCTTGCTTTTCGGTGGCCTCTTTGCCCATCTTCTTCACTTTTTATTTTTCCTCCTTCAAGTGGGAGGGAATGGAAAGATTCCTCCAATCCCAAAACTTGAAAATGCAACTCTGCTTTTAGGGATACGGACTGTGAAAGCCGTCTTAAGTGGTGGAGAATGTTGGCAGGAAACCAGAAATCAAAACTCTTATCTGAACCCATCTGCCCCCACTATCTCCTCCACTTTGGGAACTGTAGCCCTCATAAGTATAAAACCCACATAACTGTTCCTAAATATTTCAAATGATTTGCCACACGGGTTGCTCCTGAACCAGAAATGAATGACACAGGAAAAAATAATGACCGTTTGATCTTTACTCATGTGAGTTTTTTCTATTTGGGGGCAATAATTCCTTCTTCATTTTCTTTTCTTTCTTTCTCTATTTTTTTTTTTCTTTCTTTTTTCGCAATTAAGGAAGAACAAGCGTGGATTTTGGACCGAATGTTGACAAGTCAGATTACGGGCAGCGTGGTTTCTGGCGTAAGCAGATCTTGAAATGGCATCAATCACGAGCAGGTGAACTTTTTCTTCGTTACAATCACCACCTTGTTATTTGGAACCCATTATTATTCATCTTCCTAAGCTATTTGGATTCAAAAACTATTGGCATCGTAGTAATTATTAAGTTGGGTATTCTCATGGATTAAATCAGCAAAGCAATAAATGTACGTATGAATTATGTAGTTTTCTTAGGGGCCACCTACGTTGGACCCCCTAATCATTCATGCAGCAAGTCATCATTTTGTTGAAAATAATGGATGACAAATGTTGGGTCCGGCCGGGTCACACGTAAGAAGACCCCTGACCCGAAATCCCGCCCGATGGGCTAATCATGTCGTTTGATAATTGAACGTGTTGGTTGGATCGGATCAGGATGAGTTTTAACAAAAAAAAAAAAAACATGAGCTCAATGTTTGGAAGACCATTTCTTATTTTGTCCTGAAGCAATTTATAAAGCATGGATTGAAAAGATGAAATAAAAGACCATTACTTGAATGCTAGTCTTCCAATTATGTAAACCAAATGTTCAAACCACCTGAGATTTTTCAATTTTAGGGCATTTCTCATTTTTATAGAAACTTCCATATCAAAGGGTTAGAAACATCTAGAAATAGAGTTACTGCAGAATCATGTCATTCAGTTTGTAAAACATTGATGCATCGATATACCCACATAATAATAATTAACTTAATCGAGCGGTCAGGATTTGCCACAAGGATGACTTTTGTTTAAGATTTATCCAGATGGCCCAATGAATGAATGAATGAATGAATGAATGGTCTAGATTGTTGACTCATGGGACCAACATCTAAGGGAATGGTGTCCACTTTGAAGAATGGATCTTGATTTCATATTCTTACAGGTGTGTTGAGAGACCCAACACATCAGTTTCATGTGATTAGAAACCTAACAGTTAAACCAAACCTAGTAATTAGAATAGTTATTAACTTTTAACTCCGCTTATTGCCCTTGTCGATCAAAGGAAAAAGGGACTATTTGTGAATTTGGAGTGCATTAGAGCAGTGGAGCCCACACAGTGGAAGAAGCGGTGGGAATCCATCATTAGGGAAGACAATGCCATCATTTGCACGTGTCCATGGGCCACAGAAAATAAAAAGATAGCAGAGATAACAGAACAAACTGTAGCTTTAAAGCCCCTCTAATATATCTTTTCATTTATGGGTTATTATTATATAGGACAGGTTTTCTAGACGGGTCGTCTAGTTGGGATCCCTTCCTTTGCTACACTTTAGTGAAGAAAATGATTTTTTTTTGTCACGTGGCTTGAAGTTATTATGGTGGCACCCGCCGTGTGTAAGATTCCGTATATTTCTTTCTTTTTTTTTTTTTGGATGGATGGAAAAGATTCCATATATTTCTTCGTGCCAATGGGATCCTCTACTGTCCACAATTACTCTCGTGGCGGTAGGAAATTACACATATCCAAAAAGAGTGAAAATCACCATAAAAGTCACTTTTTTTCGGGGTACGAGTCGTCTCGTGAAGGCACAAATTACTTATGAACAGGAGAGCGTCTACCCACTCTTATGGGATGGAATCGTCTATGCTGGAGGAAAAGTCTTCCAACATCTCTTCCGTTTTGACATCTGTTTCACTTTTGTCCTTTATTCGTATTAAGAAGCGTTTTATAAAATTTAAAAACATCTTAACATAAGGGTATATAGGACATGTGTCAAAACCAGCAGAAATGCAGGAGAGTTTTTCTCTAGCAAGAGATGATCCTATCTCATTTCTTCACCAACTAAAAAGGTAGATCATGCATTTCACTTAGCATCGTTTTTCTTTTATTATTATTTTTAAGTACACTTGTATTTTTTATAATTTTTTTTTGCTCATTTGTTATCCACTTGGCTTTTTACTCATCACTTAGAATGTATATATATGAGAGAGAGAGAGAGAGGTCATCTTCTATAACTTTATTTTATGCTCTTGTTTTCATTCTATTTGGAAAACTTTTTAGCTTGGAAATTGATCTAAAAGGATGGGTGACGCTGTTATGGGCCTTAATTCATGCCAAACAAAGTGAATGAGTAGGCATCATCATTATTGGGATTGATATCGTGATATCTTTATCTAGTTTAAGACTTTGGGTTCTAGGTGATTCTTTTTTTCCCCCAAAAAGTAACTAGAGGATGAAGGAAAAGGAGGAAAGGGTCACGAGCATGATCGCACGGTGAAAAAAAATTGTCTTGTCATGCAAAGGAAAGTGGACACAAGTGTGCACGTAAAGGGATTTGTAGGGTATAATGGATGACAGTCTAAGCATAATCTTAAAGTGATACCACTAAAAAGAGCCCAAAATCTTTTCCTTTCTTTGTTTAACATTTGTGGTGGTGGTGTGCACAAACTTGGAGTTAAATTTTGACTCTTCTCAAAGTCTACCCTTCTCTTTCTTAGTTCTATCTTATTCTTTTATTCTTTTATTGGGGCGCCTAAACAACAAAAGGTGAAAAAGTTAAATAGACAGATTTCTTTGGGGATTGTTAAGATTTTCATGATGGGAAGTAAATTCTATGGTAATGGTGTTAAAGTAAATATTTAGAGGATAAGTAATCATTGTATTTATCAAAATATCCTTGTTATGTATAATGTCCCATGTCAAAATATCCTTGTAAACATTCAAACTCTATCTTGATATGCCTACTTGATCTTAGAAGAGACCAGATGAACATTGCCTACCAATGGGAGCCAATGGAGGCAGGACATGTCGTAAAGGTGTCGGTGTCAATGTACCTAACAAGGGTACTTCTGGCACTTTATCTTAGGTTTATTTATTAAAACGCCCTTGTCAAATACAATGCTACCGACAGCCCTTTTTCGCACATTAATAATGGACATTTTTCTTGTTCAATCCACAGTCAAAGTTGACCTAAGCGAAAGAGATTTTTTTAGTGAGTTCAAATTGTCAAGGCAACCTTTGTCATTGAAGGCAGATTTCTTATTGTGAAAAAGTGTCTGGCAACCCTCTTGGCACTGTGCAAACACATGGAAAAAAAAAGAAAGAAAAATCATCCGATATTGAGCGCAAATAAATGTTTTTTTCCACTTTTTTTACCGTGTGTAACAGACCGTCTGACATGTTTTTTTTGTACGAAGAAATCAGTATGTAAATTAGTATAAATTAAGGCTCGTTTGGTCATTACACAACATTGTGCAATTACGAGAAGGACTGATCTAAGAGGCAAATTGGATTAAGTGAAGCAGATAAGAATACGTGGTGGGATAACCAATGCACTAATTCCAATCTAACTTTCACGAAGGATGGTCTCGCATGCAATTGTCTTATTGAGTCTTTATTCTATTATCAGAGGGATTGGATTGTCTCCAGATTATGCTGGAGGAAAAACACTCCAGCATCTCTAGTGTGTCGACTCCTGTCCCATTGAATGGCAACACAGCCAACCAAACTTACTTTTATCAGCTCATTATTGTCGCATATGACAAGTGTCAAACGCATGAGAGATATTAGATGAGTGTTTTCCTCCAGCAATTGTAGAAGATAATCTTGTGTCATTATTAAAACAACCTATATTATACTATTTGAAATGATTAAAATATTCTTCGCATCCTTGAAATGATCAAAATATTCCTTGTAAAGATGAGTGATGCATTCCTCTACAGCTTCTGTGGAGCATTCGTACTCTTATGTAACCTAGAGGTGATGTCTAGTACATAAAGCTGTAGATGCGACAGTGTGGTTGTCTTTCTAAGCAGCCCACATTGCTCTATTGTTGATTACAGCCTGAAATTCACATAATACCGAGTAGTTCAATCAATGGATAAAAGAATTTTATTCCTATCAACAAAAATAAAAAATAAAAGGATTTCATTCAATGTCCAAGAGTAACGTGGTCGTCAACTTTAGCTAGGGAATTCAGCTCAAGCTCATCACATGAAGGCAAAGCTCAGGCTCATGATGAGCTCGAGTTGCTTAGCTCAAGTTCAACTTAACTCGTTAGCCAGAAAAAAAGACTTAACAACCTAATGGTCTATTAACCCAATTTGTCTTTTTTGAACATTACTATATATATATTAAAAAATTAACAAAGATGGTCACTAACCCATCAACATTATAATCTAGTTAATGGGCCATTAGCTCATCAACATTATAATTGTAAAGTCAATTTATAACAATATAACATTTATAATTAAATAATAATGTAAATATATTAAAGTTATGAAATAAATGTAATTTTGCTTATAGTTTATATATTTTAAATATATTTATTATTTTAATCTTGTTTTATAATAAAATTTTATTAATTTATAAATATATTAAATTGTGTTTATATACATAGGCACAAAATACAAAAAATATTAGGTCACAAAAATACATCTAATTCATATTAATCTTGATTATTTATTATGAGATATGGATAGATATAGATATTTAAATTGAAATTCCATTCGTTAATGATTAACTCCTTTGTTCCCTGAATTTTCTATAATAATTATTTTATATTTTAATTAACTATTTATTTTTTGATATGCTTATTTATATTTTATTATTATATACTTATATATGATACATAATTACAAAAATGTTATAATAAATTTATAATTTGATTTAAGTAATATAACATTACTAATCAATAATATTTAAATAGTTAAATTAAAAGATAATATAAGTAAAACAGTAATTCCTTAAATGATTTAAATTTGATAAAAGTTGTATATTAATGACTTGGGTAGAATCCATTCACACAAACATAAAAAACAAGAAATGGGCATAAAATCTCAAGAGAGGATCTCTCTAAAAAATCTTAAGATTGAAACCTAAGTACCAAGTCGTGATATAAAAAGCAATGCATAACCTTGACATAAGAAGTAATTTTGTGGACTGATTCTTAAATAGATGGCTGATTTTCTTGTGAGCATGCATGAGCATCCCAACTGCTCCATATTAAATTTGTCGCATTATCTAAGATTTGTTTCTTTCTATTTCTTTGCCAATGGTTTGAGGTTGTTAAGAAAAAATTAAAAAAATGAGTCTAAGTCTTGAGAGAGGATTCTTTTAAAAGGATTTAAGATTCAAACTTAGAGAGGTGTAATTGTAACATAAAAATTAATACATAGTCTTGACAATAAAAAATCTTTTGTGGACAGATTCCTGAATGAATGGCTGAGTTTCTTGAGAGCCTAAGCATCCCGGCCATTCCAAATGTGATGTAGAGAATCCAAGAAAATTAACTAATGAAAGAAACCAAATTAAACCAAAGATTGAGTTGCTACTGAAACAATAGTGAGCCAATCAAGCTCCTTGTCCCATGCTTGATATGATGACTAGCAAAGCCCATTAATCTAGGCACATGTTCTCCAGCCAAGGATAACTATGTTCAAAGAAAGAAGATATGGTTCTGATTTTTATTTATTATTATTTTGGTACCCTTATTTTATATTTTATTATTAAATGGTTAAATATATATGATATATAATTAGAGAATTAAATAATAATTTTTTAATTTGATATAAGTAACATAACATTAATGCTCAAGTAATATTTAAACAATTAAAATATTAAAATATAATATTGGAAAAATAATAATTTTATTAAATGATAATATAAGTAAAATAATAATCCTTTAAATAATTTAAAATTTTTAAATAGGTTGCATAATATGGGTTCAAGTAGAATTTATTTACGCCAAAGACTGAAAAAAAAAAAAAAGTGTCTATAATCTTGAAAGAGGATCACTTTCAAAAATCTTATGATTCAAACCTAGACACCTAGTAATGACATGAAAAGTAGTGCATAGCCTTGATATGAAAAATTATTTTGTGGACGGATTTTTAAATAGATGGCTGAATTCCCTGGGGCACAAGCATCCCGGGGGTTCCAAACTAAATTTGTTCCATTATCTTTGAGAGTTTCAATTTTTTTTATTTGATTACCAATGGTTTGAATTTGATTGGAAAAACACCAATAAATAAATCTGAGAGAGAGAGAGAGAGACGTCTACAATTTGAAATCCCTTGCAGTTCAAATGGGTTTATCACAGCCACAAACATGGGTGTGATTTGACACTCAAGATTTGAATTTCAAATTTTGGTCAAATACAACATTTGTGGCTGTGTTATGACCATTTGAAGTATAGAGAAATTTCAAACTGTATACAATCTGTTAGAGAGGATCCCTTTATAAAATCTTAAAATTCAAACCTAGAATATATTTGTGACAAAAAAATGAAATAATACATAGCGTAGACATAAAAAATAATTTTGTAGACCAGTACCTTAATAGATGATGAATTTAATGAGATCATGAAGATCCCAGCTGGTCCAAATGTGATATAAGATAAAAGAAAGCTTGATATGAGGACTAGCAAATCCATCAACCTGGGCACATGCTACCAAACACAGCAAAGATAACTATTTTCAAAGAAAGAAGATATGGTTCTGATTTTCACAAATTGCGCCATAGAATACATAGCCAGAATGAGTTAGCTTCTTTAACAGGGTATGTCAATAAATTTGGTTTTTTTTTTCTAGCCAAATTAACTTTAACAACCTTGAGACTATTTCAGACCAAACAGATAATAGTCATCATACACCATCAGACCAAAAAGATTTAAGTCATTGGAAACTTCAGCCACTCAAGCGTGGTCTTAATATCAGAACAAGAAAAGTTATGACAAATTGTCACTGCAAATGATAGATAACGTAGCATTGTTCCTCATAGCCGTTATAAACCTCTTTTGATCACACTATAAGAAAGCAAAAGAACTCACTCCAATGTCAAGGTTCTGTAAAAACGACTTGACCTCATTAATCCCCTATTTGAATTGGCTGTAATATTCCTCTTCTTTAGTCTTTTCATCCCAAAGCTCCCTTCTTCATTAAAAGGTAGACAAACCTTGTCCTAATTGAGTAAATAAAATTATCTTCATCTTGGCTGGACCCAGCTAACACAATTTCTTAATATCTTCTCAATGTGATGGATGGAAGGGCGAGCTGCAAGTTGGGCGGGTCAAGTTGTGTTAGATTGGGTTAAGTCAGGTTAGGCTTATAAGTTAAAAATAACTTCTTTGAACGTAAGACCTCTTATATATGGAAAAAAATTAGGTGAGAACGAATCTTGTGAGAACTGTGAAAATGGCATAAGGGTGCGGACACATCAGTGCCAAAAAGTGATAAGTACCCCCCAAAAGTGTAAATCACTTTTCGGTACTGATGCGTCAACCCCTCTGGTGCTGTTTGCACAACTCTCACAAGATTCGTTTGCACATAATCCAAGCCTTATATATATATGACTAGATCCTCAGCATGAGCCCAACCCAATGTAAGAAAAACCCATGTCAACCCAAGGTCCATTTCAGATCAAGTTGGGTTCGGGTTAGCCTGACCCAAGTTGCACCCTAGATGGTTTTTTTTATTTATTTTAAAGAAGGTCAAGCAGACCAATGTAATAATTCTGATAGGTAAATATCGTCTAGTCTCCTATGAAAGACCCTTTAAGCCACACATATCCTTCAGTTTGTCTATAATAGGTGCACAATCTTCGTACTAGATTTAGTAGTAATAAGAGCTAAGTCATGACATCTAACTGGTAATTGTAAAGAGCCAATAGAGACCGAAAGTTGTCCTTGATATGCTAATTGTGAATCTCTCTAACCGTGGAAAAAAATGTGTAGCTCATTTCTAGATTTGCTTTCAAATCAGTACATAGCCCCCAACTTTTGAATATTTGTGCCACGAGCAATGACCGAGAGACCATTTTTGCATTGGCAAAACGAAAAAGTCGCAACAAAGAAGATGAAACGGAATACAAGGCATGAATCTTGCGTACCAAAAGGAACAAATAAAGTGGATAGGTGAAAAGAACTTGAAACCATACGGGGAGAAAACCAAGTGAGGGTTCAACCTTAAGTATGAAAGAGGAGAAAGCGAATTCTGTTTTATGCTTCAGGCTTGACTTTGATAAATAAAAGTGGAGAAACCAAACCATCACGTTTCTCTTAGTCTTGGTTTAAAACATGGAGATTTTCCCTTCTTTCACATACAAAAAAAATGTGATAAAATTGTAATTTACTTTTTTGAAAAAAAAATCTTGGATTTGTGGCTGTTAGACATAGACATCAGTATAGCCTCATGTTTGGAGGACTAGGACCACACCAATGGCGCCTATCGAAGGAGCTGTCTAAGTTGGAAATTGACATTATCAAATGATTGCACTATGGCATTTAGAGCACTGGGTAGATATCACATTACATGAGTAGATGTAAGGACCATTGCACTTTTATTTTAAGTAAACAATTGGATTCAAAAAAATTTGATCGCACTTACTGTCCTTTTTATGTTATGGTAGTGAAAACAAATTCTATAAATTTGTAAAAATAATAAATAGATATTTTTTTGTCTGGTCACTGGGACCTTCAACTCATCGATAAGTGCACGAGGCGAGACTCTGATTGAGCTGTAAAAAACCAGAACAAAACTCCACAGCTCATTACATAAAAAGGGATTCGATCTTTTGTCTTTCATAAGGAAGATAGATGCCACAGCCACTCTAGCAAAGGAGAGTTGGCATGAGTAAATTAGGCCTTTGATAATCGTCAAGGCCTAGACTAGTTCAGTGGGACTCCATTTCTTGGTGGGTTTTGATCTTTAGCACACACTATCTAAAAAAAAAAAAAAAAAGGTTTCAGACTGGTCTTTTTGTGCCAATCAAGACACTTTTTAATTTAGAGTCGTGTGATGGAGTTCTCCTAAGGAAGGCAGTTAAAGCTATCGTCTTGGTAAAAAATTTGGGAGTGAGACCTTTTTGTCTACGTGGGCTTTGTTCCATGGTCATTCTATGCATCAACGTAACATTTTATTTTAATTAAACAGTTGGATCTAAAATATAATAACAGCATTCATTATGATGGTGAGAACAAAACTTGTTAAAGATCTAAAAATAATATTCAAATTATGCATTTGAAAATTACCCTGGCCTATTGCGTCTTGATCCTTTGCCTACCATCCTAAAAGAATTTAGTATCGCGACGGTTGTATTGAGGAAGACGTACGGGTAAAGTTATCCTCCTTAGGTCAAATTGTTTGGATTGGGACCTTTTGTCTCGGCAGAGCGATTGGATAGACTTGGTTTCATGGCCATTCTACGTACGTCGATTTGGAATCTCTTATTCTCATGCACACGTGCTAAATCTTCCTTATAAAATTCAATTATTTCATAATTCTAATCCTGAAAGAATGTTCTATTTGGGATTTGGTGTCCAGGACATCAGGGGACGTCATATGGAATAAAATGGGTGGGTGATACATTTTTGAATATGAAATATACATTTTATTCAACATGACAGCCCATAGTGTCTTGAACACCATCCCAGACATCAAATCCTGGACAGAACATTCTTTCCCTAAAAAATCCTAGACAAAAGATTCCATTCCAACAGTTGGATCTATTTAGAAGAACTCGCTGTCCTCCTGAGGAGGACCTCATCCCAACTCTTAGTTATTCCCGCTTCATTAATCGTGTGATTTCGATCAATCGAATCGCCCAATTAATTTGACATGATTTGAGATTTGAGTGAGATGTCACAGACTCTTAAAAACAAAACCAAAAAAAAAACTAATTAAAAAAAAATCCCACACGGCTCTCTCTCTTTTTCCCGCAAAGGATCTCTCCTGCCGGCCTATGACCTGTTAAGGTCCTGTCTAATAGGTGGCAGGAGATGATTGGCGAGAAAAAGTGAATTGTATTTTTTAAAATTACAATTTACATATCCCATTCAATAGTATCCTGCCACCTGTTAGACAGGACCTTTAACAGGTCATAAGTGGCAGGGATCCTGTGGTAAGTCGGTGCAAGTTGGTTACTCGGTTCTTTCCAATTATCTTGCCCTTTTTTTTTTTCGTTTTTTCAGTCTTTGAAGCCGCCCATTCAACCAAAAATCGCGAGGGAGGGCTCGGGGAAGAGAAGTGAGAAGAACGATTCGCGCATGGACAGCTCAATTGTTCTTTCCGACGCTCTCGTCGTCGCGCGGCTTTGCTCTGCTTCCACCACCACCTCCACCGCCTCTTCTTCCCCCCTTGTGTGTCAGTTGCCTTGCCTTCTCTCATCGTCCCGCCCGCGACCTCGTTCCCTCCCTAGACGCCTCCATGCCTCCGACCGTTTTTCCCGGTTTCGCAGTCCCTCCGCCGTTGCCGGGAGTGGCGCCTTGATGGCCAATTCTGTACCGGTCGGTTTCCTCTTTCCCTTATTTATCCTGATACTTATCTTACCCTATATATATATAATTTTTTTTTTCCAGTCTTATCTTCTTATTATCAATATTGTAATTCTTTTGCAAAAGAGGAAGGTGGAAAGGTTTAATGCTTGAACTCGTTTGAGGCGATATATCATGGAATTTCTTGTTAATTTTTTTGTTACTTCATGTTAGATTTGAGTTATGTTGAAAATAATTCTGGAAATTAGGACAGTAGAGATTGTAGGCAGAAATTCTTATCAGATGATGATTCTCATCTTAGCAGCCCTGTTTGAAATTTGATGAATTGAACTTTTCCAGCTTTTAGTGTGCTAACAGAAATATACTATTAAGATTCACATGTTAAAGAGAATTTGAGGATGCCCGAATCGTGGATCATACTGTCCATGCGACAGTATTTGCCCCATTCTATATCAAACTAGAACTCGAGACTGCAAATGGGTCCAGAAAACCTGTTTTCAAGATAATTGGATCCCAACCGAAGGTGTGTTGTTGTTGGCTAGCAATTTTGCAACACTCAAAACCAACCCCTTGAACACGAATGACTTCCACCCAGAAACATTAGTTGACAATTAATAATAGCCTGTTTGGCTGCCACCTGTAATGTAATAATTTCATTTGAGTTTCTCAAGGCATTTGTAGCCATGAGGTGATGGTTCCTAATGAACTCATTCAAATTTATACTGATTTGCTAACTATAACTAGTAACGAAGTCATCTTAGGTTTTTCTATAAAATGAAATGACTTGTGTTATCAAGCACAAATCGCTGCGAATCTGAATGAGTTCATTACAAACCATCCGGTTGTGGCTACAACAAGCCTTGGGAAACTCAAATGAAATGATTACATTACAGGTGGCTGCCAAATGCAGCCTAAAAGAACTTATTAAGCAATGGGGTGAGATACCCCAAGAAGGTAACAACACTTAAAGATACCCAAAAAGGGAACTTACTGTCCCCCGCACAAAGCGTATGCAAATAGTGGTAAGAAACAAGCACTTAGAAATCAACTGTATAAAACCAATCTGACAAAGAAATCCACAAAAAGAACTTAATGTTGCTATCAATGGATTAGTATGGAATAACCTCAAAAGGAGAGAGAGGCTAAGAAGCAAAACGGAATTAAACTGATGTATCACCAAAGAGGAGCTGCTAATTTGAAAACTCCAGGTTCTTCTATCCTCACTTTTCATCTAAATCATGATCCTTCCTATTGAGACTATTAACTCCACCATGAAGGGTATTTCTCATTTGTTTAGTGGTCCTTAAGAATAGGTTGCCACACTACTGTCTCACTTGACCGACCTGCCAAGATACTCTGCCACTGAACTCCGTCATTGCCTGCTATCCTGTAAAAATATAGGAACAAGTCTTTACAAGACCGTCAAGAGTCAAAACATCACGCTTAAGCTCACACATCATGCTACTAGCAATATTTGGAAGCCTCTTCCCATCCCTTCGTCTCTTTGTAATTTCTCCATCCTCTAGGCAATGGATACTAGAACCACAAAACAAGAAGACTAGATAGTGAGACTCTCATAAGATTATCTTCCCACCTTTAGACAAACACATGCCTTTTCCATGATGCCACTCTTTTCAAACCTCACCAAAAAATCGGACCCATACAGGCTCAAATAGAAAGAGATCCAATCTTGCTCATTCTAAAAAAACTGTCAACTCCCCAATATTTCAGAAAAAAAAAAGTATATACAAATTAAATGTTTTATTTTTGTTTTTGATAGGTAAACATTACTGGTTAATTTATTAGTAAGTGAAGACAGGTTTTGAACCCAGATCTGTGGTATGTCACCAACAGATTTTACTAACTTAGCAAGCTGACATCTTCACAAGGATCCATTACAAAAAAATCAACTGATAAAATTGATTTGTAACCTAAGGTAACACCTAGATGGGACTCATCAAAATGACGTCCTGCAGCCCTGCTGCATTTGTTTATGATGTGCTTTCAATAATTACACCGTGCTTGTAGCGAGTGATTGGATGATGTGTGGCACATCGTGTTGAATCATTGGGATTTTGTCCTATAATTGTGTTCATGCCTATAATGACACCAAAAAATTTCCTAGTACTCGGAAATAATTGTGTAGGGTTTTTAAGTATTTTATTCAAAGACTAAAGATAATTCATAGTTGGTTTTTACTAGTCATGGACATTAAAATAACATGCTTAAGTAGCATATCCCTGACATACCAATAACAGGACCAAGAACACACCATAGCCAAGCAAAAGACAATTGGTGCCTCCCCTGCCTTCTTCCATAATGAAGTGACTTCCCTACCTTTTAGTGTTTGATTTTGTTATCCTATGGTATTTTCTAGAGAGAAGTAGCATATCCCTGACAAACAAATACATAGGGTTGGCAATGTTTGACATGACCCATGAACTCGACATGAAACTGACGGATTAAGGTTTACTGTAATTGTATTTTGGGTCAAAGTGGGTCGATCAGTTCTAACATGATTAATAAATGGGTCCGGGTCAGAGTGACCCATATAGTCATATACTCTTAACTCGACATGACACGAACATGACCTGCCAACACGAATTGCCATACCTAGTCACATGACCCACGAACCCGACATGAACCTGATACAAAATTAGCGGGTTAGGTTCGACTGTAATCATGTTTCGGGTCACTGTGGGTCAACCCGCTTTGCCATGATATAGTCATATACCCTTAGCTCTACATGACACAAACCCAACCTGCCAACATGAATTGCCACCCCTACTAATACTTTGTACATCTCTTCTTAATCTCTCAATCACATGCATGTCAATTCCTCAAAGCTTATGGATAAGATGGCCAGTGGTTGTTGACTTGCCAAAATCAACATGGCCAATACCACAATATTGATGTAAGCCTTCTCCTTACCCATTCTAAATTGTAATAAAAATAAGGGCAATAAGCTGTAAATGAAGAAAAGGAAGAAGAAAAACTAGCTTTTATTTGATTGCTGATGAAATAAGAATACCAAATCTAAACAAATCCACATATACCTTGGAGAAAAAGAAACTAAATCAAACCATTTATCAGAACCTTACCAAATTAGGGTAAAATTTTATTTTTCATGCATTTTAGTATGCAGGGGAGTCTGCACTACTGTGGTGTGATGAAAGACTCTAAAACGCCAGCTAAATTCAAACGTTTTCCACTCCAATGCAAATATCTCTCTTGCATGATAAGCTCCATTAAAAAACAAACAAGCCAGACAGTGTGTAGCTGTGAGCCTGGATTTACCTCTATGCAAGTCAAAACCATGTCTAAAACGATACACAACCACCTTTACCGTGACCCTAATCTCGGCAACAGATTAAAATATAAAACCTAGCCTTCTTCAAGATAATAACACTAAAAAAAGATCAAATATTCCAAGAGATATAAAGGAGCTAAAAAACTCAGTAAGGACCAAAATAAAGGACAGATACGAGCAGGAAACAAAACGATAATAAAATCTCTTAAGCATTTAGCAGATAAAACTCTTTAAAAATAGAAGAGCTCTGAATAAAAAAAATCCAATCCCACCGTTTCTGGTCACAGAGATTCAGAGGAATACTAAATCACAAACATAGATTCTAGTCATGCATGAAAGTTGCAGAGAAGATAAAAGTAATAAGAACTGAAAATCCAAGCAGATCTCATATTCAAATCTAATTTAAAAAAAAATAAATCAAGTGATAAGAATCCAGATACAAGAATGAATCAACTAACATGGAAAAACAAATCTTTAAACATAGAAATTAGAAACATAAAAAAATAAGAACAAAGATCACAATTCTTAGGAGGAAAAAAAAAAGGAACGATGAACTTACCTTATAGTGGTAAGAAAACCCAAGATCTCCATAAGCAAGTTGGAGCAAGTAAAGAGGGTGAGGATTGATAGATATAGGTTTCTTTATAGATAAAGATGGATTGAAACAGGGTTTGTAGTGATCCTTTACCAGGATAAGGAGTTCCATTAAGAAAAGAAACGAAGACGTTGTGTTTAGGAAGGTCTATAAGGCGGAAAGTTTTGGTATTTGATTATTTTACGAGGGCCATATGTGTCCATTTGTTATGAAATCTTACTGCATGTGTTTGCTTCATAGTTTTGAGAACCGGATCGGGTATCAAGCCAGCAATTTTAGTGATTCAGGTCCAACCGGTTCAACCGTGGGCTTGCAGGGTTGGACCGTGCTTTGCATA